>LUCH01000557.1:143746-184615 GCA_013368495.1 Paragonimus heterotremus
GTCGGAGCAACATCTCTGTTTTGTACTCCATGTTGCGTACATCCACTGAAGTGATTGCGGAAATTGACATGTACACCGTGACCAGGGTTTCATTTTGATTTGGACGTACATGACTCTGATAGTTGGCAAACAAAGTTTCCACAATTTCATCACGAACTGAACTTGTGTTAAGAACGATAGCCTCAGAAAAACCAGTCAAAATAAGAAGTGCTAAACTGCATACAAGCATTATATGCACGCACACTGAGTAAATTGATTCAGTCTTCATTGCCGATGATTCTAGGAACTGCTGGCTTAGGAAGACAATCAGTTGTTAATTTCTTCATTGCATTTCTTTGTGGTTGATTTGGACCAATGAAAAAAAGTACTCCCTGCTTTTCCTCGTGAAGAATGGTCCGGTGACATGCTCGACTGTGTTTTTGAAAAGTGATGGAATTTGATTGGTCACAAGAGTAGGCACTAGAGACAACCATGTCTTTGCAATAACGGACAGGCATCCATTCATGGGCGGTTGAGTGTGTTACTACTGCGGTGCTTAGAGAGAAGGCAACTGTTTACTGCGTAGTCAGCGTAGCGGTATTTCCCGCAAATAATCGATAACATGAAATCTTCAATCGATTTAATGTGTAGCGAGCTGACAACAGTGTATTTGAAAATAAAAAGTATCCTAACTACTAATCACGTTGTGACACTTTGTTCGTTTCGTAGCAGCTGGGGTGTTAACTTATCTGCAACGAAGAACACTTTCGTTTCATCAACTGCGTTTCTCTCTTTGTGTACTGTTCCTCGAGAGACCACACCTAAACGCCCAACCAATACTTTGAACCTGCAATTCTCGTCGACAACAGTTCATTTACATCCGTATTATGCATGTGTCAGCGAGCGGAACCGGCTCCCCTTCACACTCGGGAAAAAGTAATCTGAACAGCCGAATCATCTGATTGATTAATGGATAAGTCCACTGTCAAAAATTAACACCAGATTATACGCACGTATCAGCGGCATACATCTTTACATGAAGAGAAGAGTATAACCGCACCCATTTGTATGACGATTATATAGGTATATAAATACATATACCTGGATATGTGGACTTGTAGACAGATATGCATTAATATCTGACCACACGGTTTCATATATATTTGTATACATATATATAGTCCTTCTATATTTTAACATTCATCTGCCCATATATACGGGCTTCTTCATCGTAGTGAATGGTGACGGTTGACAAGGACATGTCAGGAAACTTGACAAGCTCCGTCCCCGAGCCATTCTTAGGCAACAGTTTTTTCTTATAATCATTAATCAATGAATCAGTTTTCTTTCTGAGGTTGTCAGCTGCAATCCCACAGATCATTTTAAAACACTGGTAAACTTTTATTTACTTAAAACAGACTAGTGATCTTAATCTATTCTTGATATTTACTGTAATCTGCAGCAGTGGTGTTACACCCTGTTTTCAGTATCCTATTAACAGACGCCTGCCTGACATTGAACAACACAAACCGACTGGATCCGCGTACTTTGGGCCTTCTGTCTCGAATCCGTGTATTAATCGAATAGTCGCTGCTAAGCGTGCAAACATCCACATCACTGAAGGTACGTTAATGGCAGGTGTCATTGAAATAACCCCAAACACTACTTTGCTAAACAAATGAAAATATGCTGTCCTTTACATACATATTTTTAAGCAATATTATTTACACCATTTTGCCTAGAGTTGACTCCACTTTCAATTCATCGAGATTTCCGACCCTCATCAATGGGGATATCGGTTATTCACAACTACCCAGTCTCCACCATACTGCACCGCCTGAATTTGGCCGTAAAACGTAACATAGACGGGACAGCCCGTCCCTTGGTCTTGGAGCAAGTGGTCTCTGTTGGCTCTACTCGGATGAAAACCAAACGTAGCCGTGTTTCTGGCGAGAGACTGACGAATGTGGCCGCCCGCCCAAATCAGCTGCGTGAATGTCGGTATGCTCATCTCAATGGCTTTCGGTAGCTACCGTCATGCGTAGTTCTTTTCGGAAAAACTGAAATAATTACAGCGAATACCAAAATCACATAGTTTTGAACTAACGAAAAGTATTCGTCATGGGATATTTTGCATTACGTTTTACCACCAGTGTGTTTACCAATTTCCTGTTTTTGATTGATGGTTTAAAAGTGGAACTCAGCTTGCCGCCAATCGGGTATACTAATGATAATAATAAGCTTACCGTGCTCGAATAAAATGCGCACATTCCATCACATCCGACCCTAGTGTGCGCGTTTGCACAGAATCAGTTTCACGCATGCACACAAGCGTGTACTATCGGAAACCGGTGAGTAAACGTTGGTTTCTGAGACCATTCCCTAAATATAATTCTTCAATTAGTTATGTGAGATCATTCACGTCGGTCTGGTGGCCATACACCTATCAACAATAGTGTCATACTACAAGAATCTTCTGTCTCATGTAAAGCATTTTATGTCAAGTTATGTAAACAGTTTACTGCCAAACTATCGACGCCCAAGAATACAGATACCCGTACTTAGAGCCATCAATTCACTCAACCCGTCTTTCAAACAACTCCAGAATCAACAAGAGCCGTGTTAGCTTTGACAAACACAATTCCATAGAGAAAAGTGACGGTTCGAAAAGCATCTTTTCCAATTGAGAAAAGAGCTTAGAATGAACTGCTTTTATTTGACAAGAAACATGCGCCCCTTAAACCGTATTTTAAACGATGATAGTTATTGTGCGGAAGAAAACACGGGATGGCTAATAAATCGACACAGATACCACTGATGATGGGGACAAGAACAGAATATGGTCATTGAGAATTAACCTTCGTGTAGGACGATTGTACACCGTCTTCCGTCGTACGAAAGTGATTTACCTACCTCGAAAGAGCATCCTCGATTACCACTAGGTGCGATGAACTTTTGACATAAACTGGGAAAAATACGAAGATAGGACTCTAGAGAACAACTAAAGTTTATTGTCCCATTATTCCTATAGACTCACCAAGAGTGACGAAAGCAATAGCTCAAAAACCTGTGCCCGGTAGTTAGTGATAATTCTATCGAAGCCGTTGAAACTGTGCTATCCAAAAAGATTCAAACCCACTATCCATTAACGCTCTGTGAACCGAGTACTTTTTGCATCACGTTTGGCTTACTCACGATTACCGTTTCGTAAGTTGTCTGCCGCGCTCGGTGACCGTACTGAAAATACTTTCGCCAGCCCCTGTTCCTGGTCGAATTGCGGACCTTCTGGGTAATACATTTATAATCGGCTTATCCGCGATTTTACCAGCTGCTGTTCGTTCATCCGCGATCTTACCAGCTGCTGTACGTTCATCAGTGTGTTTGTCATTGAATTGTCCAGCAGTCTCCCCCATGTGGTCTAACCGGATTCTGTATAAATAAAATTTTGATATACTGCTCCAGGTTAAAGGAGCACACATACCCCAGCTTGTCATCGTTCGAACACTCAAAGCTTCCGTTGGAACTACAATGAATATCCCGGTTTCAACAAGTATGAGGAAGCGGAGACGATAACAAATGTGCCACACGAAGACCAACAGATAAGTAATAACAATGCAATATTATACAGTGAGTGGATAAAGAAGCAGTTGCAGCCATGCATGAATCTTGGAAGGAGATCAGCCGTCTAACGAACCGGTGGCAACACTTTCATTTGGCACATCAGTAGTAGTACCGTTCATCACCACAGGTGGGTGAGAAATAAACACCAATTCATCACGTAATGCCCAAACAGGATCATTATCAAACAATATCGAAATTAGGTTACCCAACCTATTGGATCCCGGTTATGAATGGAGTAGGTTGCAACAAGCACAAACACGTTGTGTGTAATGCAGACGAAGTGTAACATGTCAAGGGTCATTTTCTAACTTGTGCTATACCAACAATATGCGATGATTAGATTTTTACGTTTACTACTCAACTAAGCCTGTGCTAAACTGAGAGCCGATTTGAAACGCTGATTCATGGGTCAAATTCTGTCCGTTCTTCTGGTTTGAGTAGTTTACACGTCAGCTTCAATGGCAGATTCGCTCACCTAGCTACAGAGATAACTGACTATCACAGATAAGCATGCCAAACATCGGTAGCCGGGGTGGAAAGGAAGACGATCAGCCGACATTGAAAAGACTATAGTTGCATATGGGACAAACAGTCGAATACGTTTCTACCTAAAGAACACAAAACTGACAAAAGTAATGTACAGCCTGCTCTACGTTGATTTCCAACGCAACACAACCTGACCACCATAACAAGCTTATTTCTAGGAGCACCTCTCAATTTGGCTTGAAAAGCAGTCTGAGTGCACGGTTCATTAGACGAGCTAAGTATGGCGGACATTTGCTACGAACTATTAATGACGGCGAATATAACCTGAGTGATTAGACCTTGCCCTTCCAATCATTCCAGTATTGGTTAACGTGCCTTTGATTGTCAGCTTCACATGTCTGCTGTCTTCCACGTCACTGAGTTATGCTTGATCCGACGAGATGACAATGTGGCCTGATATTGATCCCTGTCCAGGAGTGCTATACCAGCTCCTTTGTCGGGTGGTGTACGAAACCGTCACGACTAGGAAACATACAATGGCCAGATGAGGAAACCATGAAATCATACTCATTAGCTTGTCACTTTCACTAAGAATATGAATTTTAGTGTTTTATTTCGGCAGTAAAATTCCTAAGTTAGACCGAGTATGTGGAGTTAAACACAGTGGTGTCCGCAAGATAGCGCGGAGCGCCTGAGAGAAATGTACAGAATCTTAAATGGATACAAGGACCTAAGCGACCAACTACCCTGTTCTTCGGCAAAAATTACAGACAAATGAGTTGGTTTTTAAATTCAACACCTGCCGTTCATATCATAGGATTTGTCGTCAAATCTACTCGGTTAAGCATACCTGGTGAGCGGCAGCAACCATGAAACTGGTCGTGTGCATTCAATAGGTTTTGGTCAATTAACACGTACAACTTGTGTCACAACACTTAAAAAATCTGAACTGCGTGTGCGAAGATGGATATGAATTCGGAACTGTTGAATAAGTCATGGGGGCGCCAACGCCCAAACACAATCCCTTATACGTGGTTACAACCGTACTCTCGTTTTACGAAATACGAGTCAAATATCGCCGAACGAAAGGCGTAACAAACAGCAAAAGATGAACCAAGATGTGTTAAGCGTAAAGGACTATCTGTAGTGGTTTATCGGAAGATTCGTCAAACATTACACCAAAAGTCAACCGATCCACCTGCTGGACTTTCTTTAAGAGCGATGATACCAGTTTTTTCTGTAAACACGATCAGTTTTTGCAGTGTAACAAATTTTTTGCGAAGTTAGGAAGGTTATAACGTTTACCACTCACAGAACGTCAACGAACCCATCGGAAACCGCGTATTTTTTTCACTTCGAATTATGTATAACAATAGACACACACAGGCAGTCCCGCCTGCATAATAGTTGAGGGAAAGCGGCTGTCAATCAGGACGATCGAGCATAAGTCTGGATGTGGAATTGTCGGCCAATCAGTTAAAGGTCTTCCAGACGAAATCAAGGATCGTCTGTACAAAACGACAGCTTCCTCGACTATACGTAATGTGCTCGAAACAAAATACGACGCCGAATGTCACTGGGCTTTTTGGTCCGCTTCGCAGACGGATCTGATATTGCTATCACTGTTATCAGAAAACATCAAGCACAATAGTTTTCAACACAAGGTGGCTCATGCCATTCTGGCTCAGAAGGATGAAAAAATTTGTAAACAGCCACACTAAGGTGTTAAAAAAATACCTTAAGACCGCCATGCGTTATTGGAAATATTAACTGTTTTCGACTGTGCAGACAATAAAACCACCAGCTAGCCCAGTAACTGTAGGGGTTCGAATGACCATATACGAAAGTGAAACACATCGTTGTTCGGTCTACTGGGCCATCATGGTAAACCCACCGCCACACCTGTACATTTGTCCGTACATGTTCCTAAATTTACTTAATGAACCCGTCACGTACTCAGTCAGGTCAATTAACTTTCTATTATGTATGCAATACGCAGCGTATCCCGACGTCGATAACCCTTTGATCTACATTTCAAAGGCCAATGCAAACTATAAAAACAGCCAGTTTATCCCATCAATGCCCGGCACAGCACATTACACGGAACAGCTGATGTGGTGAGCAGTTCCAAGTATGTCACCAACGCTAATGTCGGTGTAAACAATACGCCACCTAGTCCACTATTTGACAAGGCTCTCAGCCATGAACATTACCGTAACTACTCATGCTTTGTCACACACTTCTACGCGACGCATAAAGAGGAACGACCATTCAGTGTTGCACAACATGCTAAACAACACATCCTGTCTTGACGTCGTCACACGAGCTAAACAATACGCGGTCCAACTTCAAGACGTGTACAGCTTTATACAATAAACAAATTACAAGTCAAGGACTATTCTCATATCAACCCATTTATCTGTCATACTCCGCAAGTTCCTACCGTCTCAATTGGTGATTCGCGACTGTCAGAATCACTTCTGTCGCGTTATCCCGATTTTGATAAGTTCTAACGTTTTGCCACAGGGTGTTGATATACACATATATTCCATATACTGTAATTTACGCATCCCCCATGTATTCCGTTGGTGTTATTCGTTTTCTGATTATAAGTAAATGTATGACAGGACACCGTTGTGCACTGAGCTGCTAACCTAACCGGTAAGCTGAAAAATTAATCATGAACAGATGCTATGAATATTACATGCCAACATAAAAAGTAAGGAGGGGAAAGGATCTGACTGACCTAGATAAGAACAGAAATACAGCAAACGAGCAGACAATTCATGTTTGACGTGAACAAAAATAGCAGATCAGTTGGATTATGAAGAGAGTGACCGATACGGTTGTTCAGCTGATTAGATAGAGGTAAATGAAGCATAACCGGGATAACCACCGCAATCTCACCATCGTTATATATTAGGGCGAATAACGATGGAGCTTGTAGACAGGTGACGACTACCTCGGCAACAGCTAGAACACAATCACAAACTAAGGTTTCAAAACTCGTATACAGTGAACGGATTCAGAAACGCAATCGGGGTGGTTGCCTTCAGGCAAATGTGAAACGACTGCAGACGTACAAGTGTCAACCAGCGAAACGACGAGGTTACACAAAGCTGTCGTGCGCCTAAACCAGGTGACCCACAAGAAAGATGAGATATAATGAATGAAGCAGCATTTTCGAACCATCAACTGTAGAAGCACGCCACGTGCGGAGGTTGTACGCATCAGTAAGCGTATAGCAGCATACAAGTCTAACAGTACCAAGTTGTTTTGGCGTTATTAGCCGTGGTATTGTTGGTGAACGAGAGTGAAGCACACAAACCTCCTTGTTGTCACATGGTTCATCAATCACCATACTCTTATCGACAAACCGCTTGAGATAGACATTTTCTGTGAAGAAACTGTACAAAAAGATCCGCTTCTTATCGATGCCGTCATCAGAACGTAGTTATATAGGTCCCTTAATCAACCGATAAGTAAGATTCATTTGTGTTTAATAGCATGAATAGGCGTTTTTATCCGGTATATCCAGCAGTGTAGCGGATCAACTGAACGACGAGAAACAGGGACATACATGCATGGACATCTTGTGGCGCACGTTCTACAGTAAAGCATAAATATATTTGTGAGGGAGGCAATCTACGGCTGTTTACAAAAAATCGCCCATTCAAATTTTTCCATGAAAACGTTGCGTACGATTCCACCGCCTTCTAATCACTCCGGTGTTGAAATTTTTGGGAGATAGAACCAGATATCATAAACAGACGCCCGTAACGGTTTCACATTTGACCGAGGTCAGCCACTTCAACATTTCCAAATCGCCATTAGATTTACTTAATTTTAGGAGCTTTGCTGTAAACAGGTCACAGGTCTTATTTTAATCATTGCCGTTAATTCACTACGCGCTCAAAACAAAGCTGTGACGATATCGAGGCCATCAATAACACGATCATTTTCAGTTTTGAGCCGTATCTGTGGATACAGTAGCTCGGGCTACCAACGGTCTTAGTAATGATTCGCGGATTTGCAGATTAATAAATAAGTGCGAATGCATAACAAAGAAGAAGGAGGAGAAAAACAAGCAGACAATTTATGTTCTAGGAAACAGAGTTAGCAAAATTACGGATGCAGGTTCGTTATTGACTGTGGTAGAATGACATACTAGGGTGTTTTTAACTAGCGGTGTGGATAGTCACGAACTCACAACCAGGTAGACGGCATTTACCAAACTTAGTAAGCGGGACGATCGGGCCTCTCATAGTCTGTGATCACGTCATTACCTGACCGCCTTGCAGTTTCTTCTAACTATCAGCATCCATAAGTGGTCCGTCGACATACGGAGTATATAATCCGACCAGTGAATACATTTTCATTGTCTCGGTTATCAGTCGCGTATCTGCACATTTCCCAAAGATGCGTTAACGGTCGTGTGGTTTACAGTCAAGCCAACTGGCGGAGATAAGAGTGATCAAATACCGAGAGCCTATGTGCACTTTCAGTACGAATGGGTCAGTTCCCTGATCCATACAATAAAAGTGAAAGCATACACACACTGTAAACTCTGTTTTTAATCCAAAATGGGACGTCTTTACGATGTCACACGTGATGAAAGTTTATGTACGCACCTCGTGCTTTCTGTATCCTCGTTGAAATCTCACAAGCAGTACTACGGGGTAAGGATATGGCAGTACCGGAGTGGGTGAAACGAAGAATAGTTCTCACCGGCTTATCACTAATAACAAAGAGAGAGTCAGTGCCAACCAAATTATATAACAACACCACACTATGAAGGTACGAAGTGTACACCACACAGACCAGCCATACAAATTAACTGATTCAACATGGTCTGCACGTTCTCTGTAAAAGAGTTAAACAAAGCAATGCCGCTCGTGTATTCATCATCAGTCAGCTTGCTACCTGGTAGAAGCTCCACCTCGAGATTCTTGGAACCTCTGAGTTCTCCTTCCAGAATGTCACCCATCGCAAAATTGAAAGGGAAGAAAGCGATCGGACGCTTATGTCGAACGCCACTTGATGTGAAGAACGCTCAACATAGTTGCCCATAAATGCGAACTTTGCACTGAGAGCGAGGGCAAGACGACTTCAAAAAATCGGCATACTTCACTGAGACTCCTTGTAACGAAAGCAGCTCCAGACAGCATATCGAGCAACCGAGTTAACAGTAGCCTTTTAGTTTAAACTTATCCCTGCTGGGTGCGAAAAGGAATGTCGATCCTCCAGTGTTTGTTGCAAAATGAAGGTATAATCGACAGATCCGATCTATGCTTCTACCTTGATGAGACGGTCGGGATTGTGTGCTGTTTTGATCCGGCTGGCTAAGCTGACTAGGACTCCGATCCTTCCAGGTGCAACCTTGTCAGACAGGCCAAAGGGGAGCAGTCAGACGAAAAGCAGTTACACTTACAGGATTGTATGTCGCACTACTGACCGCATAGGAGTGCTAAGGTAGTGAGGCGCGCGTCTATGGACATACAGCAGAACTATTTTCATAGTTGTGGCACAGCTATCTTCCGTATCAGAAAGAAGGGGATTAGGAAAGGTAGCCTCATACAAAGAGCACTCCGATCGCCCAACGGTTAACCGTGACTACCCGTGTATTATCCAATACGATCGAAAAACATCCGATATCGCTAAATAACCTGATAGAGCTTCGAGTACATCCACTGCGCGCAGCAGTGCTCAGAATCAGACATCAAGGTCTTATTCACCGCGCCGTCAGGCTAGGCAAGCCGCCTACTGCCAAGTGAGTCAGACTGTTGAGTCATTGGCTCCGGGTGGGGTCCACCAAGAAAACCCCATATCCTGTTGTCTCGCAGGTCAGACTTATGAGTCAGAGACTCGAGGTGGGGTCCCTCAAGTCAAATCTCTTCCGTGGCATAAACGACCGGGAAGTATCAGAAGTTGTTCTCTCAACAGTGACATTACTCATCGAACACAACCTCCCACAACTATTTTACACTCCATTTCTTCTGCCTTCCATATGCTTTCGGGCGATAATTGTTTTCTGAGGCCAAGTGGCGCCACTCTGTTAAGAACTATCGTGCCTTTTGGAACAACCACCTGAACTCGGACCATGCTGTTGTGCGTGCCCGTTTTGTTTTATCATTTTCCCAAAGGACATACACTCGTAAATGCAGTGTGCTTAACTGGCATTCGTGCGATGAGTGTGAGGAACACTTACCACAAGGCGTTGGTGAACAAGCTGTCCAGCTCGAGTCAGATGAAAGATCTTAATGAATACTGGGAACAAATCGAAGAAGCTATGAAAGCATGCTGTGAACAGGCATGTTCCGATGGAGCTGTTAAGTTTCAAAAGAACGGCATTTCCGTCAAGTCGATAAACCTCATGAACAAGCGTCGATCGATCCTATCTGGTTCTGAATATGATGACGACCGTCGAGAATTCAAACGCAAGTTGGCTAAAAGTTTGCGCAAAGACCGTGAGCAATACTTGGTCGAACAATCGAGAGATATGGAAAAAGCCTTTCTAGCTGGGAATAGAAGAAAGCTGTTTTCCCTGATGCGTGGTTGTACTGGCCGTCGAGTCGGTGTGAGTGAAACAATGTGTGAAAAAGATGGTTCACTTATTACCAGTCAATCGCGCCGACTTGATAGGTGGGCTGAGCATTTTGAAGAACAGTTCAGCTAGCCTCAACCAGATCATGTGGACAACGGGACCCGAATGGTCAGTTAGTGCATTTCAGACGGTCCTTCGTCGGAAACAGAAGTGGTCCTGGAGCTCAAGTTATTGAAGCGTAATAAACCTCATGTACCAGATCTCCTCATTCCTTCTCTTTTCAAAGATGGTGGCGACAGGTTGATATCAGAACTGACAAAACTCCTCCAGACGACTTGGGAGACTGAAGGAGTACCTCGTGATTGCTGTCTATCAACAGTCATGCTCGTTTTCAAATAGGGGCTCGACGTCTATATGACAACCACAGAGACATCAGTTTGGTACCTGATGCGTCCAAATTACTCACTGGCCTCATTTTACGTCGGCTCACTAAGCCCAGAGAAAGTCAGATACGCGACGAACAGGCAGAATTCCGATCCGGTCGGGGGTGCATTGATATTTTCGCTTTTCGGAACATAGGCACTGTAACAGACAGCCGACAGTCGTTGTATTCTTAGACCTAGAGACTGCTTTCGACTCAGTTGCTCGTAATGTTCTCTGGAACTGTCTCCTTCGCAAGGGAGTATCAGGGAAATATGTGAATCTTTTGAGATTACTGTATGCCCACTCTGCAAACAGGGTGAGAGTTCATGGAAAACTGTCTCGGGCGTCCATCACTTCTAGTGGTGTTCGTCAGGGGTGTCCGATTTCCCCCTTTCTGTCATGGACGGAATTCTGCAGGGTGCACTTCGCGAATCCAGTGGGCTTGGTGTTTAGCTTCTTCCTGGCGCCAGATTGACCGATCTGGAGTATGCGGACGACATTGTCTTACTTAGCCCATCTGCCGGAAACACACAGACCATGCTGGACAAGTTGAGCGAAAAGGCTGGTTTGTATGGAATGCGATTTGCACCTTCAAAGTGCAAAGTGCCGCATCAAGACTAGGGTATTCCCACTTCTTTTTTTATTGCAGGTAATTCGCTTGAGATTGTGGACAGTTTCACATACTTGGGTAGCACTATCTCGTCAGCCTGTAATATTGCTGACGAGATATCAGCGACGACAGCAAAGACACGAGTCGCCGTTGCCAAACTGCGTCATCTGTGGCGTCGTAAAGACGTCCGGTTGTCGCTGAATGGAATGGTATATAATACCTGTGTGCACTCCATCTTGCTTTACGGTTTGGAAACGTGGCCTGTTCACAAAGAAGATATCAACAGACTTGCTGTGTTTGACCATCGCTGTCTCCGCCAATTAGCCCATATTAAGTGGACTGATGACGTGAACAATGCGGTAGTTCGCCGACGCGTATTCCGGAATGCTCGGGATGCGCGATCAATTGGTCAGCTATTCACGGTGCATAGCTTGCGATGGTTGGGTCACGTACTCCGCATGTCATCTGATCGTTTACTGTACCGGACATTTGATGCTAAGGCCACCAGCAGTTGAGTAAAACCTCGTGGTGGTCAAGCAACAACGTGGTCACGAAATATGAAGACCTTGACTGACCCACTGAGCAAAGTGGGTAAGTGTCGCTTGCCTGGATGGGATTCTAGTGATCATTTAAATCGCTGGTTAGAGACGCTATCCGAGATGGCAGTGTGTCGCAGTCAATGGCATACCTGCATCCACACAATTTCTAGTTCTTCCGCTTAGTCTTCTTTTAATAATGCTCAACCATCTTAGTAACGTTTTCTTCTAGGATATTCCACGTCACTGTTGAGGTGAGCGGCGGCGGCCCGAACCACAGTACCTTTTGGTCAGCTTCGTGGCTGCTATGACGATGATGATAATCGACAGATCACCGACCACTGCTTGCTCTCTTGTATAGCTCTCTAGGTGTTTCATAAGTCACCGCAGTATGAGACCCGCGAGCAGCTTGGGAGCGATAGAGACAGGGATAGTACATCCGGAGGTTATCACATGATGCCCTGGCGCACATCTTAAGAGAATGACAGTGAATGTTCATAAGCATCAGTCGCCAGGCACATCTTCGGTTTTCCATAGAGAACGAAGTGTGGTCAGTTCAAGCAACAATCTGTGGTGAAATTTTACTCGATTCAACGCTTATCCAAATCCCTACATAACAGATCTGGCAGGGATCCAATCCAAACGCCGCGTCAACAAACCACATCAGGACTGGACGAAGAGCTACAACGTCACATATTCTGTTGTGTGATAAGTACTTTGTCCAATACAGCATCAATCAGCTTGTCGCTTGTGACTTTGCATGCGCCAGTGACAGACACTGATTTCTTTAATACTGATGTACATCGTATCATAACAACTGCTTAATGCACTCAATGCGAGGGAAGTTCCGATGTTCTTAACACTCAGTATTCCAAAATCCCTTACCACCATCTCTGAAATGTGTTAGAAAGAGAAGTTCTGGTCCCGAAGGTTTAATAAGTTTCCATTTTTAGCTCCAAACCTACTTCGTTTGCGATGGAGAATTGTCCGGAATCTCATAATTAATCAGGCTCCATCATCGACAGCTTAACGAGCTGGTCCAGATCAGCTGAAATGTTCCTCAAAATAGTGAGCTCGTCTGTCAAACGTCTGAAACAGACAGTAACTTCGTGCGTCTCATGTAGTCACTACTGTACCGACGGCCACGAATAAGCGAAATAGCAACGGTTATTCCGTGATAAAACTCTCCTCTATCGGAAACGCAAGCCTTACGATCTTTACATACTCTGTAAGTTTGCGTTGTAGTTCGTGGCAACCCTTGTCAAATTCGGAATCATAAGTTCTGCCGAATCATCAGAAATTCACTTCCGTCATATCTGCAGTACTCCTTTGGAACAGACCTCTTCGCAAGAGGTTCATATGGCTGTTGATATGTTCGTCCAGTGTTTGTTTAAATCACCCCACTGTTGGAACCCAGGCAATATAACCGTCAGTGATGACTGATAGACGTTTCGTTCACCTTCGCTGCTCCAATTTCCAGCTGAGCACTGTATGTTTGTGAGCAGATGATCTCTGATTAAGCGATAAAACAACGCGGACAACTACAGCAAGATCCGAGCCAATGTGGTTGCTCCGAAATTAGCGACAATCTTTAATGGGGATGACGTCGACGATAGTTGATCGAGTTATGCGTCCATATCTCCGGAAAAAAAAGATTAACCCAATGTTTAATTTGTCTCAGAAGATCAAAGGTGATATCTTAAAAGGCATTCATTCTTGTCGACATGTGAGCCACTGTTTGTTGCATCATATTCACACATGACAAATGCTCTCCTGTTCTGTATCGACAGACTGACTGAAGTGCTGTCTGATGGCACACAGACTACCATTCACTGGAATTCAGTCGAACAATTTCTGTTCTGCTTCAGACCTCACTCGAGCTTGACCGCGAGACTTGTTACCAAAGACCTTCAGAAAGAACCACTGACCCACGGCATTACCTAAGGGCAAATTCAAGTGAACGACGGTGCTAGGGTCGTAAAGGCGCGTTTCGGATATATAGCCTACATTCAGCCCCGGACTCGAGAGAATGCCAGTCAAAGTACGGATATTAAAAATGCTAACCTTTACCGGTTGTCTCGACTTGAAGACAGGATACATAACAGCTGAGGTGGAAGAAGGTGAAAAATGAGTGGACGGATTTGCGAGAGCAACGATATAACTTCGGACTCTTTCCGATTGTCTATGCCGTGAAAATGAATTGATCTGACGGACTCCACTTCGAGTTTCTCACTCGAATGTTTGAACTGCGAAGCAACAGAAGATAGGGTCTTCCTGGAAGACCTTATTCAGAGCCAGTGACTCATGAGTGTGATTCACTTGGTGATTAGGGGCTTATCTAGCCCGAGGGCGCAGTGAATAAGACATTGATGTCTGATTCTGAGCACTGCTGTGCATAATAAACTTATTCGAAGCTACACCAGACTTTTGAATCATACCAAAAGTTTTTCCGTCGTGTTGGATAGTACGCCGGCGATCACGGTCAACCGGAGTGCTTCTGTTTTTCTAACCCCCTTATCTTGATACGCAAGACAGCAGTACCGCAACTATAAGTACTCTGCTGTATGCCCATAGGATTGTGCTTCACTATCTAAGTAACCTTATGCGGTCAGTAGCACGAAGTACAGCCTTATGAATACATCCGCTTTTCGTGACCGCTCCCCTTTGGTCCGTCTGACAAAACTGCACCTGGTAGGACCGAAATTTTACCCACATCAGCCCACCGGAACGGAACAACATACAAGCCAGACCATCATGTTACGGTAGCAATGGTCATCTGTTGATAGTCTGAATATGAATAGCTCACGAGACTCTAGCGTGTACCTTTGACAAAAGTCGTGTTACCAGCATGAACGCGATCGTTAACCGTCTATTCATTCGTGTTAAGCTCACTACCAGCGTTACTTCATTTAAACTCTAACTGTTTCACCCCAGTGGCTTGATGATGTATCACTGAAAACGAGCACATTTGTCATCCTGCCTCTTAATGAACAAATCGTATATTGCTGCGCAGTTAGATTAATTTTTCCGCTGTCAACATGAATCCAGTTTTCACGAATGCTCTGATTGTGGTCATATGCAAACCGTAAACAGGATGTTGGTTACCAGTAGTACTGTGGTGATACATAAACAGTATCTCAGACCAAGACAATGCGCGCCGATCAAGGGACCAAATCACAAGAGTAAGATAATTCACAATGACAGGTCATTAGCCTTGGTTTTTGATGCACAAATTGGAGGGTGAAACTCGTCGATATGACGAAGACAGGATGTCGAACACCTATTGGGCCGCTGACGGATTCCCTTTCACCAGTTCAAAACCGTTCACACTTGATGGCAGTCCTCACAAATGGTTTTCGAAAACGGGTAGCGGACTTGGGTTGATGCTCATAAGGTTTTAGCGAAAGTTGGATTTTGGCCTTCATGCTGCTTTCAGGATAAGTGCGGGTTGACCACTACACTCAAGTAACCTCACACGGTCAAGGCATCATGATCACATAGATAGCTCTTATCGTATACGAACTCAAAACTGTATAAATGGCTGACAGGTTTTGCAGTCATACTCACGCGTTTTATGAACATATTTAAACCACGGTTATCGTTGCTAATCACCCAACAACAGTCACATCATTTCTCATCAAATTAGATGAACCTCCACCAGGCACGAAGCGGACCGCAAAGGATTGACCAAATCATCGTTGACATGCTACACATTCAGATGGTCAGGAGAAACAATAGATCGTTTCCTCCAATTTGTGCTAGTCACGATGTCCACTATTGTGCGGTTGTGTATCTCCGATGGTAGTATCCACGTCTCAAAAGATAATGAGTTTTGCATTCTTAAATTGGTCTTTCGGCAATTACTACGGCCATGCAATCTGATTCTAGAGAAACACACTGTAATCCAGTTGCAGAGTGGTCCGAATTACAAGATTCGAGTTGACGTAGAGCGGAAGAAGCCCTTCATTGAAACCCCAGCACGATGCGAGGACGTAAGCCATTAGGCCCTCCAGCCGAAGTGAGTCAACAAGCACTGGTAGACCAGTCAAGGCGGTGGAGAAGAGAAAATTGACCCACAACGAGCACGTTCAATCGCTCCGGCGAATACTAACGGATTTCAGCGGGGTGCGATGAGAGTTCGCTAACTTAAGAAGCCTGCAAGTTCGCGCGCAGTGCTTGGACTCTAGTGCAATGTTTATGTTTTCACCTTCCACCCAACTGTGCCAGTGCGAGATGATTAAATTGAAAAAGAATAACAAATAAACCACTGTATGACGCGGAAGATTAAAATTGTAACCTTGACTTCAAAAAACACGAGTCTGTAGGTTGTTTATTATTAATTGAAAACTATGTACAAATCCAATAATCACTGGGATCTGTGATGAGGATGAAGTCAGAAACTTGCGACCGAACTATTGTAAATGACGGTCTGGATCAGCCAAGTTATCCTAAAATAGGAGAAGAATTAGCAGCGTGAGGGCAATCAGTACAAAAGAAGGAGACTGACAGAATTTCCGGAATATCCAGAAAATAAGTGGTCTGTAAACCATGTCAATCCAACTAGACCAGTTTTAATCATATGAACAAATAAGATGATCGCCAAGAACGATAAATAGACAACGAAACGTACGAAACAAGAGGAACAGCACAGTAACGCGTTACGGGCTATCACATATAATTTTCCACAAATCAGTTTGCTGGAAGCAGACTATCGGAAATAAATTTTGCATTACGAACCCTTCGCAAAAATGACACACCGAAACACAACTTCATCTGTATGTGTACTCGACCAATGCTGTATAAAGTGTACACAAAACAATCGCAAAGTAAACTTCGCCATGTAAGAGATAAACAAGTTACTACATCAAAAGCCGGGAGAAAAGTTAAGAATAATGTCACCAAGAACCAATATAGGTATGCACAAGCATACAAGATAGTGGGCACACAATGTCAAGGGAAGTAGAATTTCGCAGACAGAAATATCGATAAAATCTATCAGAGAAAACGGATTAGTTTCAATGGCGCGTGTTGTCACTTTGTGATTCAACTACCCCAACTACTCTACGTGTCACATCAGATCACAACTTGGTTCACGTTTACTCGTCTGGAGTGCCCGGATAACAGTAGTTTATTACAACCAAACCAGCCTGGTAACAAACAATGGTTAACTGTCCACTGTAACGAGTAGACAATAGTGACTAAGCTGTGCACGACTAAGCTTTGACCAAACGAGCAGCACACAGTGCAGTGAGGTAGGCCCATGAACGCAAAGAGTGAGGTCCTGTAATCAATGAACACCCAAGTTGCAGTGGAAATGCAGGACAAACCTGACAGATTATTGTCTGGGTACAATGTTCCATCTGCAATTATACGCTAAGCACTTCCAAAAAGAGACTTTCATCTCGCTTAGAAGGTGTTTTAGCCTCATACATATGTATGTATAGGAGTACGACTTCCTATTTCAAATCTACTTTTACAACCAGCATTGAGGAAGGGATGAAATAAGCTCATTGAAAATGAGAGTATCACACGGGTAGTTCTTGTATGGCTGGAACCCGTTTGATGATCAGCGCCAACCAAGATCATTAGGTTACACTGCTGCCGAATAAAAGCGAGTTAGCAAATAGTAAAATGTTTGGTACCTACGAACTACTCACCATTGTATTCACCAACCGCAGGGCCCAATGACTGCATGTTACAACGGTTGAAATGAACCGCAAGCTGAGCGGTCACACAGAGCAGGTAAACTGGACAGCGAGTATCACGATACTAACACTAGATAACCGAAATGCCGTATCGCAACAGGACAGGCGACCACTCATTGCTATCCTCATGAGAAACCTGGAAAAGAGAGGAAGTGTATTCACTTAGATACACTGCAAGAAGTGGCCGGAAAGTTGCTATCATGGTCACGAAATTCAACTTCGTAACAGGTCAGGCTGTATAGATGCCGCGTGATTGGTTTCCTAGCCTTGCGGTGTATGAATTACGCGTTCGGTTACGGCTACTTCAGCACTATATCCCAACTACCACGGATCGACCAGAGATAACTTGGCAGGTTTCAACAGGCACTCAGTCTAATGGAGATCACACAAAATACTGAGAAGTATCCACAGTAAATCAACAGGCTGTTTGTGTTAACAAAACGATCAAGTCAAAGCAATGATCGTCAAATTCACTATGATGCGTCAGAGTTTTTCAGAAACCACTGTTCAACTACGCAACGGAAACCAACATAACTATTTTTTAGTAGCACGTCAGTCGTGAACATCAAGTATAGTGTGTTTGATTGTCTAATCACTACTTATCCAGTAGGGATTATAAGAGTGCGTTTAGATGACCGCCAGTGATCCAAAGCAATTCAAAATCAAACCTGTCAGATAACATTCAGAAATCTAACGATAGCCTAGCAATCTTCGGTTAGTTTACTGCCTCTGAGCATCACTGGTATGTAATCAATTAACAGGAGCATTCTTAGATTTCATTAACCACTAACGCGGAAAGTTCTCCGCTGTTACGCAACACTGTGGTTTGCCATGTGACACAGATTCAGGCAGTCTGAATCCTGGTGAGCAGCAATCGCATTAGCAGAGACCTGTATTCACGTAACTGGTAGACGGTGTTGCTACCACTGAGCTCCCACTAGTTATCTAACACACATCCACACAATCGAATCATCCGAAACTCGAGGCAATTGAGTATGTCTACCAACAGCAAAAGTTGAAACAGCATAGTGTAATCGATGAGCGAAGGATCGTGCAGCATTTAAACAAGTTGTTCGAGGGTTCACACACTTCCGTTGCAGCAAGTGCAGTTCGGTTCAACGGCCTCTTATGAGAAACACAAATTTCAGTTTTAAACCCATCACTAACCAGCAGAATTGCAGTGTATTATGGGACAATACCAAACTGCATCGAGTGAAGATATCACGGTGTAACTACGCTATGTTGATCAGAAAGAGCTGACAATAAATGGCAATGATTACAAGATATGCCTTCAAGAATTGGTGTTGTGTGGTTCCCAAGTGGGCTTAAAACAAAATTCATAGTGAAGCCAACATACACACAACAATTTGCCAAAAAAAATCCCAGTAGAAAAAGACTGGCGGTCGGGATTGATTTTGCACACACCTTTACCTGTCGGTAGCTGTTTCGTCCTTAAAAATGCGAACAATACATATCGCTCAACACCGAACAAAACAGGTTCAGCAAATGCGGCTAGGAGTAGAGTTGAACAGGAAACCAGTTTGCTGTTTATAGCAAACGGGGACGACTGAGTGGAGAAACAAGGCACCGACATCCAAATCGAGGGCAAATACTCTGCTGACAAAGAAGATGTAGGCAGTAAAATAGAAACATGTAACGTGTTGTCTAATAACAGTCAATTCCTATAGCACCCACGTCACCAAACTGGGCAGGTTTCTGTTCCCGATCCGGTCCTGGTAATCATGTCAAGTTGGATTTCCTAAAGTTCACACTTTTCGTAAATCTGCCCTGTAGCAAATTCTGTTGAGATTACGATTCCTCAAAGCACCTACCAGCTTGAGTGCACGTGAAAATCAAAAATACGAAAACTGCACGCCTCCTCTCCGAATCTAACCAAATTTCGAGAAACTAAGCGCACAGTAGGTGGTAAAACGTTGTGATACCTCCAGTAATATCTAATAATACCGCCAACTGTAACTCATATTGAACAGTGAACTAAGCAGCCAATAACAGGATGAAGAAAATCCCACTTGCTGTTCGGATGAACGGAACCCGAAACCAACTTCAGCCTGTCCTCTGTGCACTCCGGCATTGAGGTTGATTATATATATATATATATATATATATATATATATATATATATATATATATATATATATTCATTTTTCTCCAACCGTGGGAGAGGGCGGTTCATGAAAAACCATAGGCGCAAAAAATAGTAACGTATGTCGACCTATTGCCAGTCTCTACGAACATCATTTAACGAAGTAGCATCACACATCGTATCATGACATGACCACGTGACTTAAGCTAATGAACACCGTCTAGAACGAAGTCGAGAACCGGAAAAACAACAAAGTTCGAAACGGTCACAAATCCGACTTCTTGAACAAACAACTGGGAAGTGTAGACAGTGTTTTGAGAGGCATTTATGTTAGGTAGACTGTAACAGCATGGATAAGTTGAACCGATAGCACAGACCCTATCAAAATAAGTGCTCTTGGTGAACTGTTAGGTGTTAAACAGACCCGAAGATGGTTAGGGATGTCGTATCGCACCCGAGAACTGGGTTTCCACTAAGATGTCTGTGATACGCTGCGAATTGAGAGACTTCCAAGTGCTCATGACTCTTACTGATGGGTCCCTGAACGCACTCACTAAGTGTCAAACTTTTTACCGAAGACGGACATACATGGTCGTTCACAGATGTGGGCAAATATGAAGCCAAATAAAGCGTGAAAGACTGCCGTGTGGAAGGTTTCGCAAATTTCTCATAACAGGTACAATGCCACTCGTAATTTAAGCCGTGGCCGTACAGTTTGTAGACAGATCTGAACTGCCTGTCATTCAGGTCTCTAGGTCATATTCGTTTACAAATGGGAGTAGCCTAGTGTCATCATAGTAGCTAGCACAAGTTTGATGATGCATTTGCAATAATGCATGTGATGATGTTGATCCACAAGTGGTTTTCTACAGATAACTGGATCAAACAGTTCAAATAGTTCTGTACGGTTTTGGTATCTTCTGGACAATATACAATTCACCAACTGCGTCGTCGGCGAACAGTAGCATTTCAAGAAGGAAAAGAATGAACAGGTCAATCTTTGCAGAATGCTGTTGTTGGCAAGAGATCAAACTGACAACCGCCTACTCACCTCGATGTTGGACTCGCTCATATAATTATCCAGCCATCTCAGTAAGCACTTAAGGAGGCCATAATTGTGGCGTCTTCGTAGCAAAACCACATCAATAACCAATTTCAAGTTATCAGTAATCAGCAGATTTCTGTCACGTGAATATCCCACACAGAGCCAGGTTGCTCTTTAGTAGAGTTCGAAATTAACTATCTGGGAGTGAACTGAATTATCCTGTAAGTTCATCAATACGCTAGAGAACGTTGGAAGAAGTCATTAGCCAACCTGCTGCGTCTCCTTGATATCCGTCTTTGAGGATAACCGTGATTGTGAGCGATCTGCAAACTTTTAACAGACAGTCAACTGACGGAGAATGACCAAAAAGTACTACCAACGTTTACGCCAACTCGCAAGCACAGAGCGACCGAAAATACCAAATCTGTGCCGAGTGACTTGTGAATTAGCAGGTCTTTCAGTTTGAATCTAGCCTGCGGTATTGACGTTAGGGATAGTTCAGTCTGACTTGAGCGCAAATCAAAGCTGTCTCCAATGGAAAGGGCCAAAAAAATGAAAGACAATTGGAGACTTAAAAGCTAGAGTCGCAAGTAAAGTGTTATCCTGAAGGACCAGAAAAGTACGTCTGTCTGGTAGGTTCCTCACGATGAAGGTCAATGTAACGAATCAACTAGTCTCTTTATAAAGAAACACCCTTTTATTAGGAACACTCTTGAGTCTTCGAATGGAATATCAACGGCAAACCGAGATAATATGTACGAAAAGTCGTAGACTAAGAGCACAGGATGGTAACCAACTGGTTACAATGCCGAAATTACCTAGTTCTATCTACTTCAGCATTCGATTTGGTGTCACTTATTCTATTACGCGCCGCCTGATTTGTCAAACACGTGAATCGATAAAATGAGGTGAACTGGGTGAACAATCATGTAATAGACTTATTGTCGACAAGAGATTTATGTTCACAGATGTAAACATACGCTCCCGTCATCTGTGAGGATACTCGTCCAACACGTGTACTCATATTCAGGTACACCAATTGAACCAGAGAGAAATGACTTGACAAATTCCATACAATTGGGTATGCTACTGACAGATCCAATTTACACTTCATTCTACTAACCTGAAATTATTCGTTTCCCAAAAGACTACGCTACTATTGCCATGGTCATGCTCTGTAGCAGTGCTGCAAGAAGTAAGGTTCGTAAACTCAAGCGTTACTGTGAAGCGAACAATCTGAAGTACAGTAAACCTAATGAAAAAGAAAAGTGGACCTTAAAATCAAATCAAGTCCTACAAAGCAACGCTTAGCGTTTAAAAAACAAAGCACATCTTGCACAGATACAAGCGACAGCTATGCGGTATTGAAGGTAACATACCACTTGAAATCTTCTATCGAAAAGAAATTTGCAGAGTGCGTGATGGTAGTTGCGGAAAACCCGCATGAGGGCTTTGGAACTTCACAATCCCAAATGGTTTCCAAAGCGGGCATTTATGGTGGATTTAACAACATGCACAAGTAACCCCAACTCGTAAGCGCAGGTATGAATATGAGGTTGTCTTCAAAACGAAACAAACTTCATGGTTCAAACAACGCTCGGTTCCTTAAACACTAAAGAACCAAACCAACAAACGCCAAAATATTTGGGAGCGTGATACAAGCTTCAGGGATTGAGTTTTTCTCCTGCGAGTTCGGACCGTTTGAGGTTGAACGGAGCAATACACTAGGTGTTCGGATGAAGCTTATTGTGATGCGACGCACCATTCAATTAAAATCACAACTTTGCACGGATAACCTAGTGTTACTCGAATTTCGCACAACAGCCATTCGTGAACTTGAGATTTATCCAACCCCGACAACTCATGCCAAGAGAACGGAATCGATGTTCAGCAGCACTCATACGTGCAAATAACGCGTCTCAAAAGCAGATCAGGATTACCGATGTTCACTGGTGATAACTACTACGTTTGACCTCAGTTTGTCGACTAGAATCGAGACGCTAGACAGTCAAATGGTATAAGGTATCACACCTTGTTCCAAGATTTGAACACAACCAAATAAACACTCGTCAGTTTACTGTTTCACTGTTACGAACTGCACTTGAAAATGACCCACTGATTCAGCATTATGCCCTGTCCAGAAGATTGACAACCTTTACCCTTAGCCAATGAGAAGGAAGTATACGTCCAAAGCGTGTACACCGTGCACCGCATACGAAATCTCATAGAAAACAAACTATTTGTCAGAATCACGCACTGAAGATGTCACATGAATAGACGTCAGGTTGAATGATCTGAGACGGATTGGAGTGTGTACGAATCGAAAGGCGAATAACCATACCACAGATGAATCCATTGGTGAAGACCACATGGCTGATATGTCTTAACAACACTGACACTATTACCGATACAGAGACTACAATTTACAGTATATTAGTTACAAGTATGTTTGTGAATGTGCCAGTGCGATACGAACGTAATCCAGCATTCGATGCAATGACTAACTTAACAGTCACCTACGCGAAACAAACTACACAGACAGGCAGATTGGCAGCAGTACCGCGACTTAATCATGCACAATATCAAAAACACTGCAGACAACAATATAGCTCATACAAACAGTGAACTATACCCTCAGATGACAGTGAGAGAGATTCAAGAGAAAAACTGGACGGAACAGTGAGGGATTGGAAATACTATTTTCACTTACTGACCTGCTGGTTATGGCAGACAGAACGATGTGGTGTGAAATCTATATCGTTGCGAGTACTCCTAGCGGCATATGGATAGAGTCCTTAACAGGGCGTCTAAACATGAACAACAAAACGGTCGAGGTCCTCAACCGAAAACCTTCGTGGAAGAGAGCGGGTTTGTTGCAGTGATCTGGGGCTGGTACTGTTTGATTCAAACATAAGAGGTCAACCTTCTCCCAACCCCCCAATCTGATGGGTTAGCACGCTGAAGTTCGCAAAACCTCCACCTATTAATCGGTTTGATAAGTGATGTGATCATCAGACAGTCAACTTTGTTTTGTAGGTTACGGGGATGCACAAACAGTCACATCGTACCAATATGCAATCTTTTCATGATGCTTCTATCCTCAATACGAGTGCGGATCATGCAGCCCAGAAAACAGGCACTTTCGCGATACAGAAAACATATTTAAAAGTTTCAATACTATGAACGATAAATTACATGATCACTTAGATCAGAACATGAAGTACAGCGATCGAAATAAGACTGAACAATCCGTAAACAAAGGAACTCAGTTCGCATGTTGAATAAGTCCAGAATTTGATGGAGACTGCGAGCTGGTCGACTAAGTGATTTTGGCAGACTTTTATGTAGTCGGACTGTGTTAATAGGGCTTTCTCTGTAATACCCGCGAGTATGCCTACAACAGGACGACTTCATCCGTTGCTGCCAGAATTAATGTTGACCTGAACGATAGCATTGGTGTAACGAAGCAGAAGGAATGGTTTGTGCACAATGACAACTACCGTTTGGAATGAATGAAATACCGAGAAACTGAGGGTCTTGATTCGGAATGAGATTTTCCACAAAATCCGCCCAGTCAAGAATGCAGCCGAATGTAAGAAAAACACTAGAGGGACGACATCCACAATGAAAGCACAGTTGAGCTGTGATCGTGGCTACCCAGGTGACAACAGAAACAACCAGCAATGAAGAAATGTAGGCATTCTGCCAACATAACCACAGGATATCCTTCCCTCCATCATCAATATCACAACGCTCTTGAGCTTGACTAGAGGGTACTGTGGCTCGGATTGCCACTCGACTGAAATGACGGAGTGTACTAGAAAAATAAAACGTTCCTAAGGTTAAAAATTGGCAAAAAGCGGAGTTTAGCTATAAACGGTATGGATGTAGATACGTCACCGCTTGCGACACTGCCAACGAGTTCAGTGACCAAGTGAACCCCGACCGGGAAGATGACCTCCACCCACTTTACTCAGTGGAACAGTCAGGGTCTCCATATTTCGTGACCACGTTGTTGCTGGACCACCATGCGGGTTTACTCGACTGTTGATAGTCTCAGTAAGATAGTGTCCGGCGCGGTAATCGATCCGCTCACATGCGGAGTACGGAACCCAACAGGCTGCGCAGCGTGATCAGCTGATCAACTGATCGCGCACCACGAACGTCCTGGTATACGCGTCGACGAACGACAGTATTTCTCACGCGACCATCCCACTTGATGTGGATTAATTGGTCTGGACAGCAATGGTCAGACAAAGTGAGTCTTCGTCACGAACAAACCACGTCTTCAAGCCATACGGCAGAAGAGAATGCACACAAGCATTATAAACTATTCCTTCCAGCGACAACCGAACGTCTTTCCGATGTTACGGGTGACGTAAGATGGCAAAGGCGACCCTCGCTGATACCTCATCAGCAACATTACAGGTTGACGAGACAATACTACCCAAGTGTGTGAAGGTGTTCATAGACCCAACAGGATTGCCTGCAATAAAGTAAAAATGAAGATGTTCCAGTCTTAAAGCACTATGCAGTTCGACGATGCGAAGCGCATTCCATACAACCAGCCTGGCCACTTACCTTGTTCACTATGGCTCTTATGTTCCTGACTTTAATCGTTTACATGGTATGACTGAAATCAGCTGAACTGTTCCCCAGAGTGTTCAATCCACCTGTCAAGTCAGCGCGATTGGCTGCTGGTAAGTGAACTATCTCTTTCGAATATGACTTACACTGATTCGACGTTCAATACAACCGCGGATCGAGGAAAATAACGTTCTGTTATTCCCACAAAATGGGGTCGTTCAACCAAGTGGTCCTCACGACCTTTGCGCGAGCTTTTGGTCAGTTTGCATCCAAGTTTTCGACAGTAGTCATCAGAATTAGAGCCAAGTGGAATCGATCGACATGACAAAAGTCCACTTCTGTCGTAAGTAAACGGCTTTTTCGGAACACACCTCCTCACAGCATGTTTCTATAGCTGTTGCGATTTGTTTCCCGTGTTCGTTAGTTTCTTACTTGACTCGAACTGATAAGTTTGTTCATCAACGTCTCCTGGTAAGCGTTCTTTACACTCTTTGTTTAAATGCTAGTTAATTAGTTTGCACTTACGAGCGTATGACCTCTGGGCAAATAACAAAACAAAACGGGCACGTATAACAGCATGCTCCAAGCCCAGAGAGTTCCTTCAAAATGCACGACGGTCTTCAACAAAATGGCTTCATCTGTGACTGACTACCATATGATCGGATTTGTTTCCCCGACTGAGAAGCACAGAGATCTCCATGTTACAATGCCTTTTTCTAATTTGAAATGTGATATCCGAAATATAGAAACCGTGAGATGCGCTCAGTTGCAGCAGTCTTTCACCATTCTCAGTGCGTTGTGTTCGAACAACAAACACACCTCAAGCCGTTTGTTTCTCGGAGAGAAACAACTAAGCTGAGCATTAAAATTGTCGGCTAGCATGATCAATGTTGAGTCCGCTTCAAAAGACCGACGACGAGGTCGTGAGAGGCATCTTCGGTGAAACACAAACAACGTTGGAGCGAACATTGACATACTGAATATACACTGCTTTTCTGGTTGTTGTTGAAAGACTTTAACCGACGACTGTTCACTGAGATCCAATCGAGCAAACAGCCCGGCTCTGGAACTTTGTGATTTCAACTCCAGCTTTACCACGAGATTCAGGGTCGGTGTCATCAGAAACTCTGAAAGAAGCAAGTGGATCGAAAGTCACCTAAAGGTGAGCCCAAGCGGATAACGGTGCCAGAATCGTAGACTCGCATCTTCGACACACAACAAATACCAAGCTCCAGATGTGAGAGAGTATGTGACAGAACATCTGGCCGATCAACTTGTCAGAAGGAGGACAATGAAAACGCCAATGTTTACTAATTGTCTTGGCTTTAGAAAACGGTTATCACTCGAGAGCACAGAGAAAACAGAACTATTGTGAGGCAAAATAGAACGACCTAGGCGTGTGCGGGCTACGAAAGTTCAGAAAAGGTTAGGAAAATATTGAACATCGGTTGAGCACCTAGCCATCATGAAAACAAAACGGTAAATATTTATGTTATAACAAAGGCGAACACCCCTGATTAAGGCTGCAAATCAAATGAAATGGCGGACGACAAAAACGATGAAGGTCATAAATATGTCACTTCTTACAACTGTCCACAGAGCTAACATGACCAAAGTCTCGATATTGCGTCCTTTGGTCTTGCTATCGTATTTCTCAAGCCTATGTCGGTACATCAGAGAAGTATAGATAAGGGCGTATGCCTCAACTGAGCTAAATCACTAAGCTACATTAACCTTGTGATTCGGTTACTGTGACCAATTAACCCTTGTGGAACCAAGTACGCGAGGCTGGTTTATGTGCAACGTTCTGATACGAAACTAACGCGACTGCAGCTATTTTCAGTCTTAAGATAACCAAGAAGTTTACATCTTCAGAGGACAGCGGTTATCAAGCTGTGCCATCAGTAAGGGTGACAATTCCTCTACCGATAGGTTAACTGCACAATGTACATTCATTCATTTGTTTAGAAAGTAATGTGGTTTGAGCCGCCGCTCACCGCAGCGGTCTAGAATTTATCTGAAAGGATGAAAATTGATGAGACAGAAATAGGCGGGAGAACTAGAAATATAAACGCAAGCACGGAAAACATGTGTAGCCAACAAATGGAGAGATCACGAGACCGCCAATCCGGCAAGCGTTACCTACCCACTTTGCTCGGCGGAAAGGACAGGGTTTTCACATTTCATGACCATATTACTGTTTGACAACCATACGGTTTTACTCAGCTGTCAGTGCTCTCAACATGCAACGTCGTGTACGGCAAATGCTTAGCTGGTATGCGGAGTACGATACACAAGAAGGTCACGAAGACCACGGAATAATTACAACGTAGTTGTTTTCGACCACCGGTGTCTCCAAATCATAAGCGGTGCACGACGAGAACGCCAAGACAGAAACGGCCAAGCTCGCCGATACAGATTTTCCCGATCATTCGGTCTAACCTTACTTCACAGACTTCGGTGGCTTGAACACGTCTTACGAAAGCTAGCTTATCGCTTGTTACGCCGCACTTTGTCGGCGAATGACGGGTTACGCAGAAGACGGCTATTTTATACAACAGTCAGGGCCTCCATATCTGGTAACCACGTTGTTGCTAAACCAGCATGCGGGTTCACCCGACTGTTGATAGTCGCAGTAAGATAGCGTCCGGCACGGTGATCGCTCAGCTCACGCGACCATCCCACTTGATGTGGACTAATTAGTCTGGATAACAATGGTCAGACAAAGCAAGTCTTCGTAGCGAACAGGTCGTGTTTCTGAACTACACAGCATTATGAAACATGATCAACCGCAATCACCCTTTAGCGCCTCAAACAGCAGACTGTTAGAGTCCTCGGCAGGGAAATGAGCGCAACCCACACAGATTAATCAATTTAGTTTTCCGCGCCGAAATGTCAACTGTGCACTTTATGTTAATGCCAGTCGATCGAATATCCAACGCAGCAGATGACTCGTTGACAACTTGTGTCGCAACCACTTAAAGAACTATTCTAAAAAGCTTGATAGACAAGATTCAAAGTGATGCATGGACTGAGAACCCAAGTTCTCCGAGCCGGTTATATCAACTGACTCCCGTCACCAGATACTTGTCTAACAGTCGTCTATCCGCCAGCGGTGGTTGACAATCCACTAATCAAAGAACATACGTCCCTCATCACAATGATCGAGCTCAGAACACTATTCCGGTCACCCGTGCAGCTATGGAGGTGTTACAGGAAACTTCAATAATTCGCTTTGAATATGGGGCTAAACTTGAAGCCTCGACACTCGTCACTGTTCACTTTCAAAAGTGTGCGAACTGATAGTTACCCCCAATAACCACATTACTCAATGAAATCTAGATAACTACAAGGTTCAGACAAGGGTACTCAGGACACAAAGCGTACCGATTAGAACGCAGAAGACATTGCCCAACATAAATTGCGTAGCTCGAAAATTAAGCAGTAATACCTGCTACCTCAGCACAGCGTCGCAAACAGCCCTTCGTTAATTCTGCAAAATGAAACTACGACGTAAGGTTGGAACGGTTAGACAATTGGTCATAGACACAAAACTGAACCGGATTATGAAGACAAAGAAACAATGTGTTTTGCGTTTCAGATCCCAGTGATCTACTGAGTCAAACAACTTTTACAAGTCAGCAAACGGTGAGAACTTTGTGTACACCACTGGAAGAAACGCCGCCCGTAGCTCCTTGGTGTCCGTTTCCTCGGTGGCAAGGTCGGCAAGTATAAAAGACGCCAGAATCCTTATTGTAAAAGTTAATTGGCACAACCCTCTTATCCACAGCTGAAAAAGGTGACGCTGAGACTGTACATACTAGAATTTGTTTGGGAAGAGAAAATGCAACTACGCACGGCAAGTCGTCTTCGAAAAAGTGACATTGGATATGTAGGCTGCGCTGAATGTGATAACATAAGTCCTAAGATATACGAGACCACAAAAATGTACATCGTACCAGGTACAGTGTAAACAACCAGATGGTTATCCCTTAAAATTGCAAAACAACGTATTTGCCTCCCGTACTCTAAGACAGTATCACGGATGACACAAGGATACGAGACATATACAGTGCCCATACTGAAGCCATCGAAGACAAAAACTAACAGAACAGAACAAGCGTAATTGAGCTAAAGCGCTTACGCAAAATAGGAAGTCCAAGATATCGACCTCATAAAACGTCATACAAGAGACAGTAACCGTGTACACACTCTTGTCTATGAGCCTAGGAAGCCACTGAAATTCGGACTTACATGAACCGATGCGCATTAGGCAAAGCATTAACTTGGATGAAACCAAAACGTTACAGTCAGTAAATAAACGAACGAGACACCTCACATTTAAGGAGCGTGACAGTCTTCACACAATAAGAGTTAACAAAGAGGAAATCACAACGGATACTCTTGAATCCGGTGCTCAAGAACCTAATTGACAGGGTGATCCGGTTAGTGCAATCGATCTAGGATTCCCCCCTGCCGCCAACAACGTTAATTTACTGACTACAAAGACAGAAAAGCTGATGGTGTTAATGTACTGAATGAATCTGATTGAGGCCAGCCGAGATTAAATATCCAGGTCTCCATATTTTGACTGAAATTTCTAGGGCCGTAAGTTTATTAGTTTGTGACAATAAAGTTTTATCCTGCCCACCGGATGCGTACTAGTTGACTATGCAATACACTAAGACTCGGTTAACTTTATGTTAAGATATGAATCGCGTGCAACCCGTTAAAGGTAAAGTAGGAACACTTAAGGGTTGCCAAGCCGCTGGATATAACAGAGAAGATGCACATTGTATTTATTTAGATATATTTAACTTCAACAAAACAGGTTGAACTCAGACAATACTACAGAGAAGCAGTTTTACAAGTTATGCAAATTTTACCCGATTTAAACGTAATTGATTCATAGAGATGGACACAAAATGCATGGCTGGCTTCATTGTTTGGTTGTTAATTGGATTATATGTTCATTGTAATGAATTGGTAGCCATTTTAGGTAGTTAACTACCCACGACTATTGCGTCTCATTCGGTTTCATTCCAGGACGGGCGTACGGATGGGCTCGACCTCGACCACGGGCATCCGTTACACCAACTTTCCCCCATGAATCGTCTTGTCCTAGGTTGAAAATTTAAACCTCAATTAATCTGACTGAGTTTAGTTATTGCAGACACTAATCATTGAGCATGCAACTCCAACTCACCGTAACTTCCTCCGAATTCTTCATACACGTTTGCAGTGTATTCAGGTTGCTCGTACATGTTCATATTGGGATAAACAGCGGCAGTACCACCATTGCCATACGCGTCCGGGGCAACTGCTTGGGGTGTTGGCATCACAGTACTTCCATTTGATGCCGCACCACGGTTGACCCACGGCTTACCACGACCACGGAATGGTGACCCAGGAGGAGGAACGTGAAAAGGCCCATGGGGAGTCGGCGTCCTACCAGTTCGCATAGGGCCGGCATTTCTAGGGTCCATCATAGTAGGTGATGCTTGAGCAAACCAAGGTGGAGGGGGAAATTCAGTTGACTCCTGAAAGTTCAAGTAAGCACAATATGACTCACTGGAAGCATGATTTTCCGAAGCTCGGCAATGGCATGAGATAAACGATAGTAAGCCTCGGACGGAGGGGCAAGACTGTCGACCTGAAGGTGTAGTTTTTGTTTGAGGTGCTGATACTTCGGATCACCACTTGACAAAAGTTCACGTTCTTTAGAGTCGTCCCGAAGCGACCCAGCACCCAGGATGGCCATCTTTGTTTTTGTACTCTCTTGGGTTGCGCGTAAAGTCTGTCCACCAGGTCCAAGCAGCTTGCCAACAAAGTTAAACCCCGGATACTGAGTGGTGGGTATTTCTATCTTCGCTCTAATCTTGACCTGTCTATTTGATACAATATCAATGGAGTCGGCGATACCACCACGCAACCTGAATAGTTCTTGGATCAGCCATTAGGTTGAAAGAAAACAAAATACCATTTTCAGCGAGCGCATGCAGCGCAGGGAACGCAGCTTCATCCAGATTTTTTAGTTCGCGAACCAACGCCTCAACAGTGGCGGTTTGCTCAGGCCTCGGCTCCCCTATCTTCATGTTCACGGAGCAATGGCGGACAATGCGAAATAGTAAAAATAAACACTCAAGGGAAAAACTGGACATTGAAAATAAGTAATCCAAAACAACCTAAGTAACCGCAAAATGACACTGCACCTTTGTTCCATGTAATACGATCCGCGCAATCAAAAAACTCCAGAACAAAGCGCGCTTTTTAAATACAAATTTGTATAATACATTTCGATGTCGTGTGACTAACGAAATTTGAGTTTTTGACTGATAAGTTGTGTGCATGATTTACTTCGCATCTGGCTGATACTCGTCGGTTTTTGCTACCATTCCAGAGACCCTTTCGGCACTCGTCCCTGTTATTCACTCTTTCTGCTTTCCTCAACTACACGTATACAGCCGATGTTCAAACCAACCTAATCGAACTGACTAATAATCGATAAACACAAATCACACACTTTCCGGGTCGTGAGCCTTGCTTTCTTTCTGTGTCCAGTGTCACTAATAGGCAGATTTTTGGAGAGTTGGAAGCTAACTAAATCAACCGACAGTTGCAGCAAATTCCATTATTTATGTCATCCGGATTATCTATCGGTCGTCCAACGAATCTCACCTCTGACGCTGTCTTTCTTTCTTGTAGTGGTTTATTCAATCTAACAGACCTTGACTCATCAGTGAATCGTTCCTATTTTTACCGATGCATCTTCCGTTTAATTTGTACGTCTATCTTTGAGCCTATCTGTCACCGTTACGACTATTCTGTGATACTACTATATTTTTGTCGTTTTTATTGGTTTATAGGTTAATCCACCGTAAAAGCTGCTCCTCAGTGCCTCCACTCCGTTGCACGCTACAATATTGTAATGGCCAAAACACGTTACGCTTGTGTTTAGGTTCATGTATTTTCTCACGGTGCTCCTAGTTCACAGGTCGATGCTGACAGAGAATATAGGAACGTTACCGATGAATAGATCGACTGTCCATTACTGGAAAGATCTGCTAAAACCTTTTTATGTACGTAATTTCCACCACGAAAATCACAATTCCGTGCACCATTTTGTGAGATTTTTGAGTGTGGCAACAATTGGCCGATACACACTGCTTGCAATGTGTAGTGGACTGATCAATCAACTGATGAAAATGACCAAATGTACAATAGTATCACAGAAAAGTCGTAATAGTGACAGATAGGCTCAAAGGTAGACGTACAAATTAAACGGAAGGTGCATCGGTAAAAATAGGAACGATTCACTGTTAAGTTAAGGTCCGTTAGATTGAATAGACCACCACAAGAAAGAAAGACAGCGCCAGAGGTGAGATTCACTGGACGACCGATAGATAATTCCACAAATGGCGTGATATGATAAAATTTGAGCACCAGTAGATCAGCTAACAAGCCGTGCTAAAATATCTCACCGTACAACCACTTTACCGGCCTAAAATTCACACAAATGATAAAGACAGAGACGATGCGCCGTACCCACTGTTTATTTGCGTTGATGATTCAATTCAAAATTGATTATGACGGTTTCAAACAACTGTACAACTGAAGGTGACAAAACGATATATATAAAGTGTACAAGAATGAATTATGAAATATAACTGCCTTGTGGACACTACAAATCCGTTGTTCTCTTTGTGTTCCGTGGTCATGTTCTTGTTACGAGCTTGACTTGTGATTGTTATTCGTCTTCGCTGTTTTAGGTGTTCATTCACTGAAGGTGTAGAGATTTCCCTATTTTTATTTACAAACGATGCTTCATTTCTCTACAACAATCTTTTGTGTCACCTTTGCATGCTGTTCAAATTGATAAAAGTGGCCTTTCAATACAATACAAATATTGTGTATATCGTTCCGCTCTCCTCCACGTTGCGCAGCCGTTTGACGATACTACACGGATCTATCATCCAACTTTTTTAGCTCCGTTTTACTATGACCATCGTCGCATCCCTGATTGCGCTTCAGCAGTCCACGACAACTCTGTGTTGTTACCCACTGCAGGACATTGGTGAATCGGAATATTGTGGTGGTCATCTCGAACACTTGTGAACACTTTCCTGTGAGTCAAATCCTTTCGATTACCGTAACCTGCTGGCACTTTGTAACTATTTTCTCTAATTCGTTCGTTTCGTTATCACCGTTAGCCTAGTGAGGTACATTCGCATTTACCTAGTTTATTCAATATCTCGTTACGACCACTACAAAGGTTCCTCGATACATGTCAGCCCCCGATCGGTCGAGTTTGAACCTATATCTGGTTTTGTGTTACAACACTTCATGATGATCCACAAACACGAAAGCTAGTCGTAGACAGTTGTTTTTGTGTTATTTCGGATGAAAAATTCACCGTATATTCCACTCTTCTACCTGGGTACATGGTGCGGAAGTGAAAATGTCCGAAATCCGTGTTAGTGACGGATGCATGTTCGTTCTAAGTGGTCGGTGAATAGAAATGCTTCTGACGTATGTTATTTTCGAAATTAGGTATGTCAGATTTAGGTTTGACCATTAGCATCCGGCAATAGGTGCAAAACCAATGGTTCCAGAGGTAAGGTGTGCATATATATATATATATACGATAATGCAGAAGTTCTTCATCATATCGGTGATCAGTGGTACTGTTCCATTTTCAGGACATGAATTACTGTTCAGCTTGCAAGGCTGTCTTTGGAAATCGTGAGTTCCATAACTTCTTACAGTCCCAGGAGAGCCTGCAGAGGTGCATGGAGTTTGTCGGTGTTATTTACATTCATAGGACGAGCCCAAGGTCGATAACAGTTGTGAAATACGATAAGGTATTATGGTATGAGACCCTGAGAACCGTCTAGATTCTCTATCGTTGTACGAAGTACAAATTATTTAAGACTAAATACAAAGGCGTGTGACATGTTTAGTGAGTTCCTCTTTTGTTCAACAATTTAGTTCTTGCAAATTACGATTTTATGTGGCCCGAATAAATGCCTGTTTGGTTATGGGCTTTTTCGGGTTGGAGCACAACCATCCCCCAAATCGCCTGGTATACGACACCATTTCTATAAATCGCACACTTGCCGTCAGTGAAGTAGACAATTCTAGGAGTCTGTTCGAGTACCATACATCAACGGCTAATGTTAATCAGTGTGTAGCAAGTGTTTATGGAAATGCTGTCACAATTGATGATACTGGAAACGTTCGCCGCAAGCTCAATCCTGCATCGTTCAGTGAGCGCTGTGTTGAGTTTGTTTTACATGAAGACATCCGAAAGCATGTTGTTTGTCTTGTTCCTTAACGGACGACCCTTTAGCATGCCATCCCTTCCACCAACTCGCTACAGCAAACAGTGAAGAAGAGTAAGTTGAATTGTACGCCAGGAAATTCTTTGCCTAATGACAACGTTCACCAGCCATACTGTTCAAAAGCATCTGAAAGGACGAATCATGAGACTGCTTTCTCAAGCAATAGCTGAATGCAAGGTTGTACGGTAACCACTCTGAACAGTGCAGTTGCGTGTAAAACATTCTGTCATCGGAATGAACTCTTTCGAGCCAACAGCTACATACTACGTCAAAAAAGTCAGAGATAGTATGTACCGCTTTCCACAAAAGCTGCAGATAGATAATTCATATCAAATTCTGCTTTTTCCTCAGTGACTTCGTTCTTGACGTTATGTCTCAGTACAGGGTACCGCATGGCTTCACTCATAAGGTGGGGCAAATGGAAGGATCAGCTGTGTTTAAACAAAGAGTATTGTTTAGCTTCACCTGTAAGGTAAAATAAAATGGATGAAGCAGACAAGATTTTAACCAGTGAGTGCTGTTCACTCTAGTTAATTTAGTGGGTCACCGCCAGTATTCAATCGTACGCTACGTCGAAATGGTCCCAGCATTAACTGACGCGTTCACAAAATATTCGGTGTATGTGACATTCCCACTCTTTATGTGTCCAAGACATAAACTCTCCAAGAGTTAAAAGTAAATTGATCAGGACTTCCGGATGTAGTAAGATAACTGTCGACGTTCCTAAAATCTTAAACTCCCTACAACGTGAGAGTTGCCTTGCCAGTATCGCCACGCCGGTTCACATTACCTCGTGAATGTAAATTTACTACAAATCACTAACAACAAGGTTAGTGTGTTGGCGTAAGCATCGCAGTTTTGCTCATAGCTGTATAAGGAATCCGCGCCATCTCCACCATTGTAGGCTACATTCACTAGGATAACAGTGTTTTGGCTACTGCCGTTGGGAACGCTGCCCAACCAGGCAGACACTTGTTTGAATCCTGAAGGTCAACTGGAAATTTCGTTGACAATCGTCCTCTCTGGCGGCTGCCGTGCGGTTGTGCTGAAGATTCTCTCACGTCCATTTCCCTAGCGCCCCTATTCGTTACGTTGTAGTCCGTTTGTGGACGGTGAGCAACTAAACAAACAATGTTTGTTTGCATATTCACCATCTTCCCAATAAGACTTCCGATCGGCGTCAATATAAGGCTGGGGTAACAGTTGACGTGCGAACCTCGGAACTACCATCGCGAAACTGCTGGGCCCGTTCCATTAAATATTTTTCACTGCTTTGTGTAATTAATTCCAACCTTTAATACACATCAGACTATATTTTTCTCGTATTTGTATACTTTTATACATTTATATATATGGCAGTAAATTTCGTGCTCTAGTTCCACCAGTTTCTAAGCGCTTATATTGGTCTAAAATCTTGTGCGTATATTTGAATGATGCAGTCAGATATTTCAGTCCCCAAGTCGGAGCTTGCCGAATTAGATGCGAGGGAAAACGCCCTGAGTTTTCGTGTTCGTGGTTATGTCCCAGACGACCCAGAACACTGGTTAGCGCAGCTACAGCTGCAATTCCAGTTAGCCCGCATCATTAGCCAGTCTGCCAAGTTCACATACTTGGCTACCGCACTGTCAATGTCCGTCGCACCTTATGTCAGAGACTTGGTGATTAGACCACTTCATACCAACACTTACGACGCATTCAAGAGCACATTTTTGGAACGTGTCGTCGTGTCAGAGGAAAAACGGTTTAAGCAGGTCCCTAGCGATTCGCCGTTAGGAGACCTTACTACATCTCAGTTGCTTCGGCAGTTGGAGCAGGTAGGACGGAATCATAAGATCGATGACAAAATGATGTGTTGCCTCTGGATGCAGAGACCGCCCGACTTTGTGCAAGCAATTATCTCTTCATCCATGTCGACGAGTTCCCTGGATGATTTAGCAAAATCGGCGGACTCAGTCATTGAGCATCTTCCCAGCAGAATGCATTAAGTAGAGGTAAACACAGGAAGCATGATCGCCGGGTTAACGGCAAAAGTGAAGGAACTTTGTCTAGAAATCCAAGCTCTCAAGGCTTCTCGCTCTCGTCCAGCTTCCAGAGGACGTAGCCGTTCCAGATCGCGTTCAAGGACTGGATATCGCTGGCATTATCATAGATACGGGACCAAGGCACGGAAATGCATCAAGCCATGCACCTTCGCAACCGTCTCGGGAAACGCAAGTACCAGCAAGTAATGGTGACAACTGTTGCTGGTGGTCCCACGCCTGGTCGCCTATTTTTTATACACGACAGAAATTCTAGGTTGCGATTTCTGGTAGACACCGGCGTTCAAGTAAGTGTCATACCGCCTAGAAAATAAGACAGGCCTCGTTCGACGCTCTTCAAGCCCCAAGCCGCCAATGGAACCCCGATACGCACTTTTGGCACAGGCTCCCCTACGTTGGATGTGGGCCCAAGACGTGCTTTCCGTTGGGTGTTCATTATTACGGATGTATCAGATGCAATTTCGGGCATGGACTTTTTGAAGCATTTTGGGTTAGTTGTCGAAGCAGGCCATCACAAACTCATGGATCCTATAATGAGTATAGCCACTATAGGGATCACTTCCTCGACTACTGTCCTCAGCCCGCTGCTTACTGAACCATGCGGTGATGATCGAAACCGAGTGGTATTGCGCGAATTCCCGGAGATGACCTGTCCATCTAACGAGCTACTCGCCGTCGTTACGGACGTGGTACACCACATCAAAACGAAAGGCGCCCAAGTTTCCCAGCGACCACAAAGGCTGACATCGGATAAACTGTGCATGGGTCGTGCGGAATTTTAACACATGCTGGATACGGGTATAATCCGCCTCTCCGACAGCCCATGGGCATCTCCTCTGCACATGATGCCAAAGAAGACAGGAGGCGATTGCCATCCTTGCGGAGATCATCGTGGATTGAACAGTGCCACTATTCCACAAAGGTACCCTGTGCCACATATCCACGATCTAACTGCCAGCCTTGCGGGTAAAACAATCTTCAGCAAGATCGACGTCGTTCGCGCCTACTACCAGATACCATTAGCAAAAGAGTATATACCCAAGACGGCTATTACCACTACATTCGGGTTGTTCAAACTTGTGTGCATGCCTTCCGGTCTTCGTAACGCTGCACAGACGTTCCAACGTTTGATTAATGAAGTCACCCGTGGACTGGACTTCGTTTACGCATAAATAGACGACATCCTTGTGGCCAGTTCTTCCCCGGAAGAGCATATAACCCATTTGCGGACGTGATTTCAACGTCTAGCTTCATATGGCCTTACCGTCAACGGAGCTAAGTCCGAACTTGATTAAGCCTCGTTGGAGCTTTTTGGCCACAGCATCTCGGCAGAAGGGATTAAACCGTTCGATTCCAAGGTCTAGGCTGTTAGATCGCGTCAGCTACCAGACAAAATTCTCAAGCCCCGCCGCTTCAATAGACTTGTGAATTTCCATCGGCGATTTATTCCCAAATGCGCCAAGCTTATCCAACTCCTGACTGATCTACTCCGCAGCAATAAACGTACTTTACATTTACCCCCCTAGGCCACTGCCGCTTTCGCCACCATAGATGGAGGTGCATGCCCCCGCAGTCATGTTGCGGTGCCAACAACCGGACGCACTAATCAACATCATCGTGGATGCATCGTACACAGCCATAGGTGCAGTGTTGCAGCAAGCAATTCGAGAGACTTGGAAACCAATTGCATTCTTTTCTCCAAGTCCCAGTGATACCAAAATGCGATACAGCATCTTCGGTCATGAACTTTTTGCTGTATACAAGACTCTGCGCCATTTTCGCCACGCACTTGAAGGCCGTGACCTCATAATTTTCACAGATCACAAACCTCTCGTGTACGTTTTACGAAATTACTCCGATAGACATTCAACGAGAGAACCTCGGCAGCTGGACTATATAGCCCAGTATTTTACGAACATTCGCCATGTTTCCGGAGCCGCAAACGTCGTTGCCTCAGCCAACGACTTGATCTCGCATCGCAGTATAGCGACACAACAACAGTCCGATTGCACGTTTATGGATGATATAAAACGCACGAACTTACGTATTGTCGCAGTTCCATGGACATCTTCACTTGGTACCATTATATGTGACAATACGCTGGGATACCCCAGGCCTATCGCGTCACATGCCTTACGAAGAGCAGCTTTTGAAGCGTTACATAACCTGTCACACCCAGGGATACGCGCATCACTGAGGCTGATTGCAGATTGATTCGTCTAGCCTAACAGGAATCGGGACATACGGCATTGGGCTCGTTGCTGCTCTGCATGTCAACGTTCCAAGGTCAACCGACACACAAACAGCCTGCTGGAATCTTTTCCAACTCCCGACGATCGTTTTGAACATGTCCACCTGGACCTCGTCGGACCACTTCCACCTTCTCGAGGCTTCATCTACCTACTGGCGTGTATTGACCGGTTTACCCGCTGGCAAGAAGGCATACCCTTGTCAGACCCGTCAACCATATCTGTCGCTCGCGCTTTCGTCTAGCACTCGATCGCACGTTACGGTTGTCTGTCGACCATCGCAACTTATCGCGGCATGCAATTCGAATCAGCAGTATTTTCACAACTGACCAAGCTGTTAGGCGTGCATCGGGCACGCATCACAGCTTATCACCCACAAGCGAATTGACTCGTAGAGCGTTTCCATCGTCAGCTCAAAGCTTCGTTGCGTGCTCAAAAGCGGATGGATTGGACAGAAGCATTACCCCTAGTTCTACTTGGTATTCGCAATCGTGTCAAGGATGACAATACGACCGCAGCGTCACTCGTCTATGGTCGTCCTTTAAGCCTTCCAGCTGGTTTCTTCCAACCGTCAAGCAAAGGCGCTGTCGACACTCAAGATTATGCCAACCGGGTATCCAATTACTTGCGGTCAATACAAGCGAGTGCTACACGTATCCAACAATCCTCGTCTTATGTGTCTAAAGAACTCAGCACTTGTGAGTTCGTGTTTCTGCGAATAGACTGTCAAGAAACCGCTGCATCAACCATATAAAGGACATTTTCGTGTCATTAAACGGTCAGCAATAACTTATGTGATCGACAGTTTCGGCCAACACCTCACGGTCTCAATTGACCGTCTTAGACCTGCTTTCACCAACTCACTCCCAGTTTGGCAACACAAGCGTCATCCGAGCCGTCTCCATCTACTTAAACCTCCGACTTAGCCCCAGCGTTGCCTTTTGCATCTACTCTCGACGAACTCCCTGCTCAATCTACAACTCGTTCAGGGAGGCGCGTCCATTTTCCCGCGCGCAATCTCGCGTAGTTTGCATTTTTCTACTTCATATTTGTTGTATACCTGATAATTCATTATGTGGACTTGGAGTTTCTGTCGGACAGCAATTCACAGCTTATCGTAGGTACAATTTTCTGGCTCGTTTTGCACAGAAGAAAGCCGCATATAACTGTAAATATCATCAGACGCTGCAGGACACGCGTTACGGTGGCTATCTGTCTTTTTCTCTAAAGTTCCGGTATTTCACCTTCCCTCATTTCTAGGTCTAACGCGATGCATAGCAACAGCCGCTTGGCCCAGGGAGAAAACCTTGAACGCCGTAGTAATCTGTGCCGGCGCAGTGAGGAAATCACACCCCCTGTCACGTCCTCATGAGGCGCTTTTAGGTTGGGTGGCTCGCGCGCGGCTGGCCAGCAAGGCAGCAGATTTTGCCCAGGAATAAAATTTGTGGTAAAAGTCCTCCCATATTAATCAACCTTCTGGGGGGCTGATGTAATGAGATCACTTCCGACGTTCCTAAAATCTTAAACTCCCTACAACGTGAGAGTTGCCTTGCCAGTATCGCCACGCCGGTTCACATTACCTCGTGAATGTAAATTTACT
>LUCH01000557.1:187830-198523 GCA_013368495.1 Paragonimus heterotremus
CAGTAGTCGATTTTTTGGGGCACAACGTGAGTGCTGTTCTGTGTGATCTGGCTACCAAAACTACTGTTCACTGTATTCGGACATTTGCTGTTTTGGCGATATGGCAGCCTGGAACTGGATAAAATCGTGGAGTCACATGTGCCACATAACACGTTAAACCTCACTGTTCTATAATTGAACGCACTGACGTCTATGCTCGACAATCAGCCCTTCTACACCCTATAGTCACAACGTCACTGGAGGGTTTTCATTATTTTGTACTTCATTTTGCTAACATTGCGTAACTGCTGCATCAAAACACGTTGTACATTTTTGTTTGACTTGAGTGGAAACAACAACAACACATCTTCGAATAAACTCTGCTACATGCGCTTACTGGTTCTTCCTACAACGCCAATGGTTGCTATCCAAATTAAAGCATCCTATTTGTTGGATTAAATTTCAGCTCGGTTACTCCGCATCCTCAGCTGCACTTGGAACAATTCGAATACATTCTAGCATCATTGGACGCCTCACGAACATTGTCAGTCTTTGGTGAGTCCAGTCCTCGACTTCACTCGTTACTTTTGTATCGAGAATTATTGTAGTCTATACATGTGTTGCGCTACATCTTCGTGAGCCGGACGTGACAGTTTCATTAACCTACCTTAATTTTGATATTTTGTTATTTTAACATATCTCAGTGCAGTGTTGAAGTTGACAATGATTTCATAGAAGCATCCATTTCTATTCGGCTTCCTAGTTTTTGTGTTTCTAATCCCCGATTGCGGTTCGGTCAGGTCGAAGCTATATTCAGGACTCACGGAGTTAAATCACAACCAATGATGTATTCATACGTAGTTCAGTCTATTCCAACTGAGATTGTTGAGGAAGTATGTGATCTCATTAATGAAATACTTCCTGAATGCCCATACGACACCCTAAAAGAAGCCTGGATAAATAGGATTAGACTGTCAGAGCAGAAGAATGTAGACCAGCTGTTTTCCAATATTAAACTGGGTGATCGTAAACCATCGCAACTACTCCGGCACATGAAACAGCTACTTGGACCCCGAAAAATGGACGGTTCTATTTTCTGACAATTCTGGATGAAACACCTGCCTACGTCTACTCGCGGAATACTGGCATAGTTCAATTCCACCGCCCCCCTTATGGAATTAGCTGACGCTGCGGACAAGATGCTGGAAGCTAACCCATCTTCCCAGCTGGCTTCTGTCACCTTCCCCACCCCACCTCAGCAACCAAATAACGCACTTGCCGCACAAATAACTGCGCTGACAAGGCAGATGCAGCAGATGATGAACCATATTTCCCGTCGGAGTCGGTCATCATCTAGTGTGCGTCCATTCAACCGCCAGCGTTCACATACACCAAGCTGGAATACATCATTTTGTTGGTACCACCTAAACTTTGGTCAACGTGCAAGAAAGTGTAGCCAGCCATGTTATTTCAAAGAAGAGGCCTCGCGCTCACTGACCGGTGACCTCGAGCTCTGGTTGGTCATCTTCCCCAGCCCCGTGTACAGACGAGGCCAGCCCGCCTGTTCAAGGACCTGAAAGGAAGCGGAAGAGAGTATGTGTGACAAAACAACATGGCGGTGCACTACACGCTACTACACAGGTCGGGTTTGAACTGCGTAACAGGGGAGCGCAGTTTCTTTAGTACCCGCGAAGATTAAATTTTTGAAGCTTAGAAATATTGTAACAGGCAAACCGGACGTTCTGGCTTCGTGTACCCGTTACATTCGTATACCACTTTCGAGCAACGTGGAAACACCGGGGGACAGTGTTCTTCTGAAGCAAGGCTTTCAACCATAGTCATGTAAAAGGAAGCGATAGAAACAGGCATGTGCCAAAGGTCCACTAAGGCATGCACGCGACTTACACAATCGAAAGCAAAATAGGCGCCAACAGCACGGCAGCACCCGTTACAATACATAGGGTGAGTCGAAAAGGGATTCTGGAATCGGCAAAAAGGTTCTCCTAGATCCAGTTGGGGGAATTCACGTTGGTAAATGCATATATATGTATATGCCTGTAGCGGCGATTACCTGTTTCACGGAAATTGCCTTGCAGGTAGTTCAAAAAGCGAGACGGTCCTTTTGGCGCGAATGCTGGCTTTTAAATATTTTTGGAACTTTCAAAAATTCGAATTTCTGGCAAAGTACCTATGGTATATCAATTGCAAACAAGCAACGTTGATGAAACTGTTGGAATATATCGAATAAGTGTCGAAAGTACCGCTTTGGTGTTAAACGTTTTTCTATCATTTTCGCAAAAATAACCCGTTATTAGTGTAAGCTCATATTTCAAGTCATGTAGATGCGATTATTGCAATCTTCGAGATAAAATATGTCATCCTGTATCCTGAGAGTGCTTCATTTTGCGGCGTTTTAGAGGTTTGGTAGAAATGGAAATATACGACCATAAAGTGTTGGTATTGCATTTCAACAAGAACAGTAAAACATTTGGTTGTGAAACATGTATGACAACATTTACAGCTTCTTTGTCTATACGATATTCATACTATTTCTCCTTGTTCGCAAGATTTCAGGTAGATACTGGTCGATGAAACGTTGCCCTTAGAAATGGTTGGAATCGACGCTATCATATGGTTGTTTCCATTTTCGGTGTATATGTAATGGCGTAAGAACAGGTAGTCGCGTTCAACTCTATCAACGAGACTCTTCAAAAGTAAATTCTATTCAATCCACTGCATTGTTCTCAACTAGACTGAGTTCGCGCGGCGTTCATACGGAACAATATATGGAAACAGGTGAACTCAAGCTGCCTGCAGATCACTGGGAGGAATACCTCCCAGTTAGCCACAACTTGGGGGGTCGAACGTCAAGTATCTATCGCGATGCAGGAAAATATTCCCATCAATATGACAGTCAACGGAATCAAAGATGATAATTACCATGTACCCCAAACACTTCAAATACAAATGTCTCATCACTCCCCGCATGTGCCTGTTCTCCAAACTGTTCACGGCAAACTTGGTTTGAGGGGTGAAATTACTAGTGTGGACGTAAACGGCATATTTAGACGCTGATCATAACTTAAGCCAATGAGGTAGAGCAAACTCTAACGTGAACGCATACAGCATGCTGAGACGTTGTTGGAATCCCGAGAGATTTGGTTGAAGCAGCTACCAGTCTGAATGTATACACAGAGGGTTTGCATAGCCTTTATGAACCAAATTGGAATAATTTGTTTGGTGTTCCACCGACTTTCCTCATACATGAAGGTGCATAGTAAAATGAGGACTGTATAGGTGGTCCAACGACACCTTTATCGGGACTCTTTTCTGGAAATTCAGCAATCACATATCTGAGGGCATTGTGGATATTAGCAAACCTGATGACTGCTGGTCAGTGTTTACACCGACCGCAGAATTCACTGACAGTTGCCTGTATGGCTGCTGATTTTTAATCTGGTCGACACTCAGTGTTTAGGATACCCATTCCAAACCCCGTGTGTCCGACCAGCAATGTATCTGAAAGTGAGTATAACTATAACACCAGTAAAAGTTGGGTGATCTGTTCATCTGACTCCCCCGTACTATTGCAACCGCAGCTTATTTGGTGAACGTGACAATCGGAACCCTGTGTCGCAGAACCATCTGTCGATATTGTCACCAACGTCAGACGCATACCTGTATGTTCCGAGGTGTTCCGCCATGTTGATGTCTAACTGTTAGACCACCACTTAACAGTCTTGGCGCTCCACGGTTGTCTGACTATGGTACTTTAATGTGATATGAGGTGAATGCTATCTGGGATCAGGATACGCCTGACGTCACCCCGAAGTATACAGTTTGTTTTGAAACCAAACTTCACACACATTTGATCGCCGTCTTCGCATTTATAAAAGCCTTTCGGCCATTTCACTTCGGAGGGAAGCGCTAGACACGAGGTTCGCTCGAATAAGCGTGGGTGTTGTTCGATTTTGAAATAATCTAAATACCCGAACCCTCATTATTGATTCAAACCACGGCCAATTGGTTCAAAGAAGACAGTGACTCCAACCTACCTGAGAAGCCTTGATCACAGTGTTATCCGTTGCATAGAACAGAGTAATTCTGTTCAGTCGCCTTTCGAAATGTTCTGCAAGCTGAACACTAGTCATACAAGGTTGTGGTTGAGCGTTTGGACTTGATTATTCGGTCACGTCCATTGTGAGGTTCGTAGTGAGATCACCTTCGACTCCCCTAAAATCTTAAACTCCCTACAACGTGAGAGTTGCCTTGCCAGTATCGCCACGCCGGTTCACATTACCTCGTGAACGTAAATTTACTACAAACCACTAACAACAAGGTTGGCGTGTTGGCGTAAGCGTCACAGTTTCGCTCATAACTGTATAAGGAATCCGCGCCATCTCCACCATTTTAGGCTACATTCACTAGGACAACGGTGTTTTGGCTACTACCGTTGGGAACGCTGCCCAACCAGGCAGACACTTGTTTGAATCCTGACGGTCAACTGGAAATTTCATTGACAATCGTCCTCTCTGGCGGTTGCCGTGCGGTTGTGCTGAATTTTCTCTCGCGTCCGGTTCCCTAGCGCCCTTCACTGTTGCGTTGATGTCCGCCTGTGAACGGTGAGTAAATAAGTAAATGAAGTTTGTCTGCGGCTCCACCGTCTCTTCACTAAGACTTCCGGTCCGCACTAATATAAGACTCGGGAACTCTTGGGTGTGTGAACCTTGGAACTAGCACCGCGATACTGGTGAGCCCGTTCCACTATTACTTTCACTGCTTCCTATTACCCAATAGCACGACCGTTTACTGATTGTTCGCTAACCGACTGTTAAGTGGCTAAGGACCGTTTATCGAGTGATTAACGATTGCGGTAACTGAACACTTTTTGGTCACTCAATAAAATGTCCAACGGAGAATGTTCCTGACCACTATTTCTTTACGAACACTTCTCAGTGGATTCCACGATGTCGTAATCAACGAACGCGACGTGTTTGCTAGCTTAATTCCCAGGATACCACGACAACTAATCACGTTAATATCACCATATTGAGAATGAAGTTTAAAAGAGGATTGGGGAATAAAAATGACCTATTGGAACATGATTAAATGCATTAAATTCACAACGGATCATTGGTCGACTTCACTCTCCATTTGCTTTTTCCTCTTTTTAGCTTTTTCCTTGGCGTTTTGCATTCAACGTTGCACCTCTTCTCTTACCATCATCTCAGACAACCCAACGTACCGATGTTTCATAACGGTTTCTGTAACGTACAGGAGTAAATCGGTCTACGAACAACTTACCAACGATTGCGGATGCAAACGGAGTGGATACCAAGGAGAAACGATTGTTCACTCCTCGCCAGTTAGTGCTTGCGGCCGAATAATCTGTTAACGTGGATATCAACAGGTTGCCAATGCAATCAATGACGGATTAGCCGCCCGACTTGGACAAGTAGCTGAACCAGTTACAGTAGAGAAATGGAACATGTAACCACCAGCAGCAAGTAAGTTTCACTGTCTTTTAACTTTACGTTCAGTAGCTGCATATCTTCAACCGTCTGCACTGGTAAACGGACGGGAAGGCTGGAATATTGGGAGCTACCTTCCGAAATATGCTGAAAACGTAAAGCGTTCAGTTCAAGACGGATGGCGTACACTTCCTCTCGTAGTGAAATATTCGGGGTGATTAAATTATCCTTCGTACTGGCAACTTGGGAAAGTTGGCCTTTCATATTGGACATTGCGGCTAGAGCATATGACGAAAAAACACATTTAGTGATTACCTTCAACTTCATCGGACCCATTCGTGTGGGAATATTTTGAAGCTTCGGAACTGTTTACTCCTTGCCGATCGCCAGCACGGTACCCAAAGACTGATCCTTGAGAAGGCGTTTTTACGAACAAACTAAATAAAGCCTGCGAATTCTTTTCAAACACCTACGTAGTATCAATGGGACTAATTAGCTTGGGGACGTCTGCCACTGAGGAGGGGGTAAACGGTTTTCAGGAGACATGTTATGTCAACAAAATTCCTCATGCGCCAGCTTTATAAGACGATGTACATTCAAACTAGAGCAACCACGGAACTTCTTCACGCAGCGACCAACTATCCTGAACAACAAAGCAGGTAAAAAATCGCTGTTCGCATGCTAATGCCCGCGTCGAATTTTACGGCATGTTGATGTGATTACACAAATTTTTTATAACAAGCGAACACGGTTTCAGCAATGGAAGTAAATAGTGATCAATGTATCATTTGTAAAATAACTGAAGGTAGCATCATAAGTTGTGTAATTGAGAAAAAGTTGAGTCTACCGTTAGACATCCGGAATACACTCAGTAAACGGTCGACCTGTTATGTGTGCTACCTGGGTATTTATTGTAACCTTTCATTAGCACCAGGTTCCTTTTTCTCTTCCATATTTGTGTATCAATTTTGCATGTGCATCTATCGGCGTAAACTCGCTCAGAGGGAACCTGGAACCACTGACCGGTCTAGTAATGTCATTATTAGGGGTGTCCCCAATCCCACCAGCGACGACCTGGAACATGACAAGAGTCAGTGGCGATTCCTGTCAACTGCTTTTGAACTTACCAAAGTCCAGGTTCAACGCATTCATCAAATACTGCGGCCCAAGCTGGAGTCGGACGAACCCCGACACCGATTCCTCAAAATTACTCTCACCTCGCACGAGATGGCATCGCATGTACTGGAGCGGTTCCGCCACCGGCGTCGTCTTATACCTGGCGGGATTTCGTTTCACCCCGATCGTTCTAAAGAGGAACAAGATTTATTAAAAGCCAATCACCGCACGCGTGCTAGTCGCCTGGTGGTTCCCACTGAGGAATTCATTACCCCGATAAACTCACTACAGTCGGCTCATGTGGAGTCGGCGACCTCAGCGACCTCAGCGTTGCGTATTGACTGAACCCCCCATTCGCAATCACCGGAGAACGTTCATTCGTTTACTAGTAACTCTGTGAGATGCATGTAGACAAATGCGCTTAGCTCAGTGAGTACATTATCAGAACTTCGCGAACTTTGTTCTATCGCTAAACCCCAGATCTTTGCCATAATGGAGTCATGGCTGAACACTTCCTACATAAATTCTGAAATCGCTTTAGATGATATGGTTATCTTCCTTGCGGATAGAGATAAAGGTAGAAGGGGGGATCGGTGATCTACATCCACACTTCTCTTCAAGTCTTCCTTTTTAGCAGTCCAGTACCAGCCGCGATTCAAGAAACGGTCTGGTGCTCGATTTGCTTAGATGGTTCAGAACGCTGGCTTTTATGGGTCCTCTATCGTTCTCCATCTTCGGATAATTTTAAAGACGTACTCTCATTATCCGGATTGGAGGTTTTGCCCATTCTGGGCTTTTTCCACATTCTCCTAATGGGCGATTTCAACTTACCCGAAATCAACTTTCAGGCCTGCACGTACACAGGCACTGACAATTCCATCTCTGCACGATTTTTTCACACAGCCGGAGCATTAGGCTTTACGGAGTACATATCTGGTTTCACACGTTGGCGTGCTGGCCATAATCCGCCGCGACTGAATTACTTATTCACTGATGAGGAGTTGATGGTAGACAACCTTACAATCACCGCGCCACTCGGGCTAAGTGATCACGCAGTCGTCTTATTTGACTTCATTTGCAGTACGTATCTGGTCAGCTGAACGACAGGCAACCAGAGAAACTTCAGAAAAATGGACGTGGGGAAATTTTGTGGCTACTTGGAAATACAATCTTGGGCGAACTATACCCCACTCCACTCTGTGGATGATCCCTGTGAGCAGCTTACTGCCTATCGTTTCTGCAGCCGTAGGTAAATCTACACCATTATCAGGCTCCAAACTAAATAAACCTCCAAGTCAACTACTCTCTAGTACACTTAAACTCATTCTGAAGAAACGGTATACATGGACGTGTTATCGATTATCAGGATCGGAAGCTCACCAAAAAATATACGCTGCCCTAAGGAATCGGTGTACATCGCTAATTCGACGCGACCGTCTTCATTGCCAACAACGTCTTACAGAACGGTTTATCGCCGATCCAAACAGCCTTTTCCGATTTGTTGCATCAACTCGCAAGCCAAAAGCCGGAGTTCCACAACTCCTGGGCCCATCAGGCCTTACTAGCTCTGATTTGGAGACAGCTGATGTCCTTGGTGAGTTTCACAGTAGTGTTTTTGCGCAGTCGACATCAGTTCCTCAGATTCGTCTTGACACTGATGTCGATGACACTTGCACGGTGGATACTTCCCCCACGGCGGTGTTGGCTAAACTCAGGTGCCTCAGGGACAGCTCACCTGGCCTCGATGGTATACCACCCAAGACCTTACGGGTAGCCGCGGAACAGCTTGCTGACTCACTTAGCTTACCGTTTACGCAATCCGTCTCCCAGGGAACAGTACCCAGCAGTTAGAAACTCGCAAGCATTACACCCGTTTTTAAGGGTAGTAGGCAAAGTTACCCCAGTGACTACAGACCAATTGCGTTGCTGCCAAGTCCTTCAAAAATTTTAGAGGCGCTTTTATACGACCCTCTTTACAAGTATCTCACCTCTGGTGAGTTCCTCTCTAATGTGTAACACAGATTTCGCAAAGACCGTTCGTGTACCACAAATCTGATGATAGCCACCGACAAGTGAACGAAAGCAGTGGGTCAGGGTAATGGAATGAACGTTGTCTATCTCGACTTTGCTAAGGCATTCGACCGCGTGGATCACTCTGTTTTGGTCGGCAAGCTTTCCCATTATGGGGTGCGAGGCAATCTTCTCCAGTGGTTTGTGTCGTATCTTGCTAACAGTCTATACAGGGTGTGCGTTAATGGTGTTTTTTTCACCTGCAATCCCAGCCTCAGTGGAGCGCCCCAAGGTTCAATTCTTGGCCCGCTGCTATTTTTGGTATTCATCAACGACCTCCCACTCTCAATCACCTCTCTGTCACTATTGTTTGCGGACGACGTCAAAATTTGGCGAGCCGTCAATACAACCGATGATTCTATCATCCTACAGAAAGATCTTGACACATTTCAATTAATCTCCAGTGAACCGACTCGAATTTAGTGCTAGTAAGTGCAAAGTTATGCACATTCGCGGTTCTATGAAAACCACTTATTACCTCGACGGAAATCCGTTTCAGACGGTTCCTATTGAGAAGGTCCTAGGATGCACTGTTTCTTACACTCTGTCGAGCTCTGCGAACGCTGAAACAAATGCAGAAAGGGCTAGAAATATCCTGGCGTTATTGAAACGCCTCTTCGGCCAGTTCAATCCTAATTGTTTCCAGATTCTTTATAACAGTTTCATTCGACCGCATCTGGAGAATGGATCTGTAATCTGGCCACCGCATCTCCTAAAGGACAAGTTACTTCTGGAGAGGGCACAACGACGAGCCACTAAGGCAGTCCGGGGACTGAAAGCTAAACCAGTTCAGTTCACAGGAAGTGGCGGCTAGCAGCCTGGTAGTCCAGTTTCTTGCGCTGGTAGGCGACGGCTTCCCGCGCTTCGATTGAGGATCCCTTATCAAGCTTCGTCTGCTTGATACACGTAACCTACAAAAACAATGATAGTCTTGTACATAGTGAAAAGGAAAAAGAATTAGAGGACCAGAAAACAACTTGCGTGCATGTTCGTTAATAAAATAGAGACAGTCGTACTGAGATATTCACGCATACGTACACATCCGTTCACACTGGTTTTGACACATCCACTAATATGCATATGGTACACCAGCTATATGTTACTCTTATATGTCACTGCGACAGTTCAGTGACGCCAATTGTGTAGTACGAAGAGAGACAATACTGCTCCTACTGCACACTGAAAAGAGGGTTTGCAGAGCGCGTACTCAGAGGACAGCTTACTGATGTTGTGGAGACGAAAAAGAAGAAATAAAAAGGGGTAAACTAAGAACGAGGGACATGTTCAGGTACAGCTCAATCCACTTGAAACCCCCGATATCTCAATGGCGACACATGAACACTCTGGTACTAAGACAGTCTAACACAAATTTCTTTTATTTTGAGCAATAAGAGGGAGACAGTAGAATTTTAGAGTCCCCGTCTCTCACTGCCTCACCTGGTAGGACCAAGTTTGTAGCCTTCGGAATGGAAGCATGTGCTCGTCGTACTATTTATTTTTTTTCGTTGGAAAAATAATTCCACCCGAATAGTTTTGACGTCATTGTCTCTCTATTCCGGCTAAAGTTATCTTTTTTGTAGCTTGTTAGCTACGGCCTTTTCTGCTTTATTTTTTTTAATAGGCCGACTATATAAAATATAGTTGAGTACCAGTGGTAGTGAGATTTTTGTCAATGCTATCTTGTCTTATGGCCTGCATCCGCTAATCAGTCATATCAAGGGGCCGTCATGAGTTGCCAAAAAATAAGAAAAGATTGGATCAAATAAATAAAGACAATGAAAACTCTCTATGGATGACAGTATCTAATTTAGAACTAAAAACTGCAGTGTTGCTGAACCGAATAGCAGGACGGTTGGGATTCCATGGTGAAAATGTGATCATGTAATTTAAGGCTCTAGCTGTTAATGACCGGGAGTGATAATTCCAACAGTCTACTTTTTGAGTATCCGCACGAATGATTGCTAAGTTGCAGACCCTCTTTTAGAGCTATGCCCTACAGTACTTGTGTATAAACAAGTAGTTGATGCAGTTATTTAGACGCAGAAACTGCACAAGAG
>LUCH01000558.1:6787-29414 GCA_013368495.1 Paragonimus heterotremus
ATCAGTGTGTGGGGTCCCGATTCGCTTTAAAATGTTCGCAGTACCTTGACGACCTGATTGCTGACATCAGATTCCCTGGAAAGATAAAATTTGAATTCGATGACTTCCGAATGGTCAGCCAGTGAACACTTTCATTGAGTGTTAAATTGCTTTTGAACTGAATATAGCAAGCCTGTACTTTAGTTTCCTAGATGAACAAGGTGGATACTATTTGAAGATTGAAGGCTTCGGAAATTCTTCTAAAGAAGTCGAACTATATTTACATCTTTCCAAGTCTGGCAGTACCGTTTTCGGACGCACCGATATCGTCAGTCACTGTGAGTCCGATGCACTGATTGCTGGTGATAGAAGTTAATTTGGTATCTTCAGATTATCAATCAGCAAGTTTGAATGAGAGTACGGCTAAATTTATACTACTGTAGGTTGAAATGCAACCTGCTATCTGCGGTTCATTAGATAAAATAGTTCGAGCTATCCTGCAGACCTTTCACATTCTGAAATTCAACAGGATTTTACTTTGATGATGTAGAGCAGCAATGTTGTACAAACAGTGCATGGGATTTCACGAACAAAGAAAATGAACGACAAGGGGCTAAGAATGAACCTTCTTGAGAACACCGTCGTTAGCAAAGAAACTAGTCTGACAAATTTCCATTAACTATGACAAGGTTTGAGTCCACGAACGGGAGTTAGGAGTTCCCGACGTTGATAGAGTGCTTTCTCTGTTCAAATGTGTTGTGTCTGTCTCCGGGTAAAATTCAGCAGGAGCCAAACTGGGTCTCGTCAGAATCTTATTTGGATTAATGCTTCCTCGGACCGTGAACATAATGACTCACTCAGACATTATTTGTGACTTACATAATAGGATACAGTGAGCGACTTCGTTGAACTCCACAAAAAAATGACGGTAAACTATTGTAATGGATAATTTTCTTTATACAGCTCCAGTCCAAATGTCTTAGGCAGTTGACAGGGCAGAAAGCTTGGCTGTACCTTAGGGATGGAATCAAGGTTACCTACCCTAGTCCTGACATTGTGAAGTCACTTAAAGTGAAACTAGCGGTTAATGGTTAGCTGGGCCTTCATTGTATTCGACTATGTGGACAGATGTGATCCTTAACCCATCCAAGGTTTTTAGAGGATGTGCAACTGACAATAAATAACGAAACGGTACTGTCAATTGTGTTGCAAAATGGGTAACACAAGTTCTCCAGACGAGAAGTTTTTAAAATCTGGATTGAGTAATGTGTGTCATAGTGGTTTGTCCAATATGATTTTAACTAATGACGCTAAGTTTCGGGAAGATACTTTTTTATTACACTCCGTTCGCTCTTAATATGATGATATGCACACACACGTATTGTTTAACCGTGGCATCGACGGCTTCCATGTCTACGCTGGCAGCTGCAGAAGTAATATACCTTTACGAAGCATCAGTCTAGATCAAGGTGTGTGTTGCAGCTCCACTCACGAGAAGCCACAGATTTGTTTCCAGCTGTTTGACAAGTTTACAATGGTGATAGTGTCTATGATCTTATGGCAGCCATGTTGTGACTTCTTGAAGCATTCTAGAAATACAAAGTCGTCCCGTTAAGATTGATGTCAACTCTTTGCTGAAAACTTTGTTGCCAGAGTTCTATCTTTCTGCTAAGTCGATGACACTTGAATGTGAAGTGTTTCTTGACAGCATCAAAGATTTCTATAGGGATTTTGCCAATTTGCTGAACTGTCTTTATCATCTCTAGTTAAACCATATGATAGGAACCTGTACTCGCAATTTAACCAAAATGTTGTCTAATATCGTGCAACTGACAGAAAAGTATCTTCTCGTGTTTATTTTGATCAGGCTAAAATGTCTTTTAATATCATCTCTTATTTAAGCTCTACTAGAAAATGTGTACTCGGTAGAAGATTTTTCCTGACCCACTTTCCAATCTTTGATACGACGTGAAAGAATGCCTCGGCGAATGGTGATTATGACGTGAACTGAGTTACTTCTGCACTCAGTTGTCTAAAATGATTGAAGTACTCGACCTTAAACTCATACTCCACAGCATTTTTATGGAGCCACCAGGACTCGAACCAGTAGCTTATTATGAAACAAGTAAATGGCCCCTTCCTTTTCGCTAAACAGTCAGGTAAGCATTGATTGCAATTACAAAAATCCGCTTCGTTTGTGTATACGATACTTGCTTCCCTGGAGACTGTTCATTTAAGCTTTCCAGTAAGATTGATCCACGAAGTGTTAGATACATATGTTTACACCAAATTTTGTTTGCGTTGAACATGAGATTTTTTTATGGACGTTAGCAAAATCATATCATTCTCAGATTTGTTCCATGCAATGTAACCAGTGAAGGCTGAAATAGTAGGCCAGTTAAAACATCTTAGTTACCATCGTAAAAGCTGAAAATGGTTTTATCAGCATGACTAATCATTCACGGTTGAAAATTGCACAGTTCGTACGTAAAACCGGTCAGCTTCACAATAAAAGTTGGTATATAAATAGGTCATTGCATAACTGTTCTCTAACCGGCATAACGCTGCGTTGATAATCGATGTAAAAGAACTCATAAATACCGCGCGGGTAACTGCACATCAGGGAGCAATAACAGTGTGACAACAGGACTTGTGTTTACTGTCAACAATATTGTTTACTTCTTACACTAGTAATACCACAAATGTGTTTCTTCACTGAAAAAAAAACCAAAAGCAATTCGTGAAGTTTACAAAAAAGCATCTACTCGGCCACCTTGATATTCACGGTCAGTTTTATAAGAAACTGTACCGTTGGTACTTAGTGGGTAGATAAAAATTGAACGTCAAGCCCTTTTAAGGTTTTCTTATTGAACGTGAAGAAGATGCATTAACGAGAGTGATGTATGAGTCTAACGGTTGTTTTCAGAACTCTTTGTTCACTAATGTGTTACAAGACTATTTTATTTTGGGTGATCACGTAATCGGCGCTAGCATCAGTGATAAAAAGAGCATCAATCTGGAATGCACCAATTGATAATCGTGTTAGTGACACGATCGGAGGAGCAAACAGTTATTTCACGTCCTAAAAAGTATAATTATTTGCTGAAGGATTAACAGAGTTTGTAATACTGGATGGGTTACAAACACCAGTTTCTTAAGACAGCTGACGTTTTGGAAAACTTTCTGGTTTTGTCGTTCGCATGGACGATTCGATCTTAATTTTACAAGATAACAATACATTTATAAACATTCCCTATCTTTGTAGACGGTTGTTTCTATAACATTCGTAGAGTATATGGTCATGGCTGATAACTGCTGCTTTGAGCTCCATAGAGTACTTGTAAATCATCGTTGCAAGAAAATTGAAAAAATTTCGGACAAAGTTTTCATCAAGCGGAGAAACTGAAGAACACATTGGAGTAGGAACAAAACGTCAAAATTTTGTCTACTCTTTTAAATTGCCATCTGTCATAGTTAATTCGCAGTGGTCTTGTAACTAGCTCGTCATTTTTTATATTCTCATAGAAGTAAGTTAATTAAATGGTGAGTTTCGGCCAATCTCATCAGGTTTTTAAGATTGCCTGGGGTATTTTGCGCATTATGTAAAAAAATCAGAACCAGTCAAATAGGTTACCCAAGTTTACGGATATGAGACAGATCACGATCTAGTGAAGATGGTGGGATTGTTGGTGAACACGTGTCTGTTATGTAGCATGCGTTTTTCTGTGTTAAATGGTACGTGCTTGCTCGGGTTTCAAATAACCTTGGAATAATTTACCATGGGAGATGGAGGGTTTGTGCCAGTTACTTTTGTGCGCAATGACGGCATCAGATACTAATATTCTCACCATGATAGCTCTGGTTTATGTTTACCGAACCTTGCACATGGCTGGGAAGGCTTCGTCTGGCTTTGTTTGATGGCCAGTGTCAATTAAAAGGGAAACATTAGCACTGGAAATGGGCTTTCTCAAGCCATTTCGGAAGGTGTTTTCGGCAGCTATCATGTGCTTTTTACCACGTAACCGGTTTGACAACGACAGGTGAGAGAATAAACATAAAAGGACAAAGAAAACCTAGGTAAACTGTCTTTGGGGTGTGGCACCAGTACGGGACAAGTAATGAGGACATGTGCAACAAGTTGAGTACTCTTAACCAAAGCAAAAACCCTGCGGGTGTCTCTTCCACTGGTAACTTCATCCTTCTAAGATAGGTTAATGTGAATAGGCTTTTACGTACTGTCTGGATGATTTTAGGTTTTATTTTTGGTTGCCTATTTCTATCCACGAATAGCCAAGGGTATACTTTTAGGTTTGCTTGTCTCGAATGTGTTGGATGTAATCATATGTGGTATCCAACCTACAATGCAGAGTACAAGGGCGAGTGGATAAACAGACGAAAGTTTGTGAAGCGACAAGCTTATTTTAACAACTAACCCGCATTGTTTAGCCACAATTACTTACCTAAACCAAACTAGGTTAGAAATGTTACTAATAGCTTTAAAAGTTTTCTAAGACCGTAATAATTTTGACTGCACTCTGAATTTGGGTTTAAAAGACTGTAACAAAATGTTGATGGGCCCGTTCGTTTTTCAGAAGTTAATACCGAACCTTGCGAATCTATTCCATTGAATACATGTTATATGCGATCGGTATGCTACCGAACTACAGCTGATTATAGCGGGAAGATATTTGGTGTTTAGAAGCTAAAAAACAACATAGATATAATACATATAATATATTTGTAATATATGTATAACTTGCGCATATATTATATGGTTGAAAAAGTCTAACGGAAATGATCGAATATAACTGACTTTTTATATTCACTTTTTTCACTTGATTTACCGTTCGACTTTTGTTGTTGATTCAGTTTAATTGAACCAGATTAAAATTTTTTATACTAAACTGTGCTGTTCATTGTTCTAGAAACTAATTCTGCATAGTCTGTAGGTTGAAGACTGACCAAGATAACGCAAAATTACAGGTGGCAAAGTGATCACTTCGTGCAGCGTACGGCAAATTTAGTCACTAGGAGTCTTAGTTAACAGTGAACTATTTTCAAGGTTTGATCCGCCCTCGCAACGGAATATCGCACATTTATGAGTAGGTTTTGTGTAATTTGACATCTGCAGAGGATTTTTCACTATGCCGTATTCAGAAGCCCTAAAGTAAGAGATAGAGGAGTAGTTAGTATTGAGTTGTTAACAACTAGGTCTCTCCAATAACTCATAATACCCATCTGGATGATGTACATTTCGTTGTAGATTGATCAAACATATGATACACGTTTCATCTTTTTGTGGAGTTCACCTTCAGTGATAAAAATATATTTACCACCGAAAGTAGTGATTCGATTGAGTCCAAAAATTCTTTATAGAGTAGGTTACTAACAAAAGTTGCGAGGCCATTGAAGATAACTATATTGTCTAATTCGCAGTAAGTAACAACATATGAAACTGAGTAGGCAGGCAGCTTATTCTGTGACTTTTGTCATGAATCGCCATCTTGACATGACTTGTACAGTCCACATTTTGTGATTCACAAAACATGACCTTTGAAACTTATTTTACCATTCGGCTGGTTGAATAAATTATTGGAATGGAATGAGAAATGAAACAGTTGGTAACATCAGTCACAGATTATGGTTCGGTAATTTTCGTTTTCACTCGCTCACACTGTTCCTGCACATATTCAGGCAGAGCCACCACATAAAATGTCACCCCGTGAATGAGTGAAATTATTTGACCTATTGGCTTCAGGTAATGTGTAGACAGTAAAAAAAACTTTATCAAAATGCTTTTCATTGCTCTGTAGGCCATTAATTCAGTGGGATGCGTTAGTTACACATCAGTGCTGACTTAAATGAATGTGACTGGAACAAGTACCACGCCGACCGTTCTGAACGGCGTTCTTGATTAACATACAAAGCTTTATCCTTATGTATATGAAACAGTAAATAACCCGTCAGTTTCTTCTTTCCAACATGTTCATTGTTAAACCGACGGTCGTTACGAATACTCCTTATTCTATTTTGAACAATCCAATAACAGCGTCGGTTAGCTTCACGATTGCGTGAAAAGACGTTCTTGAAAAGCTCCTTAAAACCATTCAAAGCCCACAATCCTTCCTAGTGAGTGCATTTTTTAATTGAAAATGAAACGACCCCTACATCACCATCTGTCCTACATCCGGACAATATTTTCATCTCAAAACCCCACCCCATGTTTTCAAGTGTAAATAACTTTTAGTACGATAAAAAGTTGAGTTTCTCATGCTCTGTTCATCGGAGTCATGTTGGCATTTTATTTATTTTTCGAACAATGGCAGCCTATTTCGGTTTCTTCAGTATGAGAGAAACAAAAATGGTTAGTCCCACTAACACCGTCTTTCGATGTATTTCAAAGGTCCTGTTTTACGAGTTTGACTATTTAGTGATTGTAAAGAGCTGAACAGATTCCCTGCCATAAGTTCTGCCAGGATAGCACTTGATGGTCCATAAATGCATTAATCGTTTCAGTTGTATATTCAGACCGAATAGTCACCACTTCAGGTAACAACGGTTTCTCTTGAGTTGACTCAACACATAGTCCGTGTAGTCCATCACAAGTTGTTAGTTTGCATCGGGTATGATGGAAAGTGGTTCTCGCGAATTTCATTGCGCACAGTCAACCCTAATCTCAAGCTCAATGTCTCTGACCTTGTTCAGACATGGAGTTAATTAGTTTCGGAACAAGCTTAATGGATTCAAAATTATTTCCCTCCCAGTTATCATAGTTAGTTGCTCTATGTCCGTGCTTAAACGTCTGTGAATGCAACAATCGAGTGTAAGACGAAGTTTCAGCCCCTGCATAGTGAACCTGACACTAGCCTGACGTTTCTGAATGTCGATCTATCAGTCAGTGGTTGACTTCCGTTGACCTGTTCATCAGTCTCGTCCCAGATATCTCTCCCTTGGTGTCATCTTCCATTGTTCAATCCATTTTTCGATTTACTGACACATCACTAATTTTGACGTTCACATTCTGTTAGGACTAGTTAACAGGAAGCAAGTAGTTTCACTTGGATGGCCCGCACCTTATTCAAAAGTTGCATACTTTGCTCTGCACTTCTAAGGTTTCAACTGGGACTGAAAGCTTCTTGATATCCACAACCAAACTTGTGGTCTGTGAGCAGGATGAAAGATTGTTCAGTGGCTTAAACGTTTGTTAGTCACGTATGATGCTGACTGAGGAATAGTGCCTACACAGTTGACTGTTATTCGCCAAAGGTCACGTAAGCAATGGTAACTGAGATGTCACAGTAAACAGCTAATAGATACAATAGTGTAGAAATGCATCGAGCTTGATTAATGGCAGTTCACCTTATATGTAATATAAATGACAGGTCTCTGTGGATCTCGCCATTGGAGTTTCATCCACATCACGTGATAATTTGGCAGTACTGCATCAATCAGATGGACGCGATTTACCACAATTCCAGCTCAAAGTGTACCGTACCGGTATCCCACTGAAATGATGTCGTACATGACTCTGTTTTTTCATTTTCTGGGGTACTAACTCAGAATGTTTCAGTACACAATAGTTAACACAGACATATGTTGCAATGAAATCTGAACGAATAAACCAAACAAGAAGCCACGCTTTTGACGGTTATGATATTCTATTATTTTTACGTTAGGGGAGACAGTGAGATTTGGGATTATCACTCACAGTACTTTCTTATAATGGCCTTCCAGGTATGATAACCGCCGGTTAGAACAGCTGGGCCTTCAATGAAATCCCCCCGAAAATGTCAGTCAAACCGAGAAGAAAGCAGAAAACCGTCATTTCAGAGTGACTTGTTTTTCAAAGGGGATTTCATGCAATTTGCATCAGGTGACCTGCATAAAATGGCTTACTGTTCAGAAAAAATTGAGAAGAATAGTTACCTGTCAGCGTAATTTACATATACGCGAAAAGAACTACTAGTTCAACGCCGCGATTGAACAAACGGTGATTTAATTCTGGGTTATTACATGCCTATTCTTTAATACAGGTCATTGGCTAAGGCTAAACTTTCATCGAAAGCGTGCAATACTGCTTACTGATTCTTCGATAGTTTTAGACGGGACATTGATTGATTGATGATCTAGTTGACTATTTGCTCAGATCACAGTGTGCGAACCAAACAACAATTCCACTATCAGTGTGCAGGCCCCTACGTTCGGTGAACGGTCACGTCAATTTGCATTATATTTAAACAGTTAAACTACGGCACCTGATTTACAGCATAGCTTAATAACTCGTATACCAATCAAAGAAGATACAAGAATCATCGTTAGAACAAGTGACCAAACAGTGTACTACCGTGCGTTCTAATTATTCATCTAGTTTGGAAGGTCAGTTGAGAGTGATATTTGGTCGGAAAATAAGTTTGCTCCTGTTTGTCCTAGAGCAAAATAATTTCTCCGTAGGATCCATTTTTGGTCGCCTCAGTAGCATGTACTCAAGATGGAGAGTACTGTTTATTCAACTTCACTTCTTTTGAACCGATTGTAACCTGGATTGAGATAAAAGGGAATACATTTAGACACAGTGTTAAAAAGCTGATTGTTATTTCGAAAAACGATTATGATGTTACCCAGTAGGTCATTGGTTGTTCATCGAGCATAACAAAAAATTGAACAGAGATTATCATATGATCTGAAATATTCATTGCGAGTAATGTCTGAGATGTTAGGAATTATTGTGCTAGGTGAGGTGCAAGCTAGTGAGGTTGTGTGCAAATATTTTCCGAAATGGGTTATCAAAACTGTCTTGCATCGTGAACTATGCCTATCCAAATGACAGACCATCAAGATTCATGGCAAAGCATGGTTGTCAAATTGAATAATATTTGTGAGTCTACATAGGTTGAAGATAATCAAAGACAGTGTGGATGCAAGCCGAACTACAAGAAAAATTGCAAATTATAATTTTCTTGTCAAGCAATTTTCTTTCTCCGAGTGTTCATTCAAAACCGCCGGTAAATAAGAAGTCGTTTTATCTGGTTATTGCCAATTCAAATACGTCGCTAGCACAAATTTCGTTACATTGATTTGCAACCACATCTCTTCAATTTTGTGTGAAGTCGAAGTGGTGATAATGTGGTTCGAAGTTCGCACCCAAAATACAAATCCCTACAGACTAGTTTTATGCCATCGTGGAATTTTCAAACAGCCGAAAGGAGTGATACAGTGGCAACCAACTCGACACCTTAATGATGTAATACTGATAATCCCGGAAGCAGAGAAATAGCTTGATGAGTGCCGTACACAACACAAATAAAAAACTAAACTTTAACTCGGAACTATTGTGAGACACTTTTGGTTGCAACCCAAGGATTCGAACCTCCGTTAGTAAGTGTCCATATGAAGAGCAAGTGGAACACTGAACAGATCCCACTCAAGACCTGATGTGTCCGAAGCCAAATGTGAGATCCATTTTTGTTTCTTTCTCTCAAAGCTTTGAACAAACTAATCAAAATTCGAACACAAGCAGGTGGCTGTAACACAAACTGGCTTACTGGTACCGGAAAAGAAACCATTTGAGAGATTACCAGTGCAGTGTCTACATTAATGTCATGTATTAACAAAGAGGCAGACACCAGAGAATGTGCCCTGAAAAATACTAAAAGCTAGATGAACAGAAACCCAAGTTTCACAAGTGACATTTTAAACCGGTTTATTGCAACGGTTTAAACAAATGTTAAAAATCGGGGGTTGTGTTGGAGACCTGTGGACATAAACGCGGATGTCAACCTCACGTTACGGTCATGAGACAGGACGTGGCACCTGATAGACGAATCTGAAATTTAGGTTCTCTGTGGTTGCAATGTAGACTTTTGCTTGATCAGCCCTCGTGATCTGCGCCTGCAAACCCAGTTAATAACAAAAGTTTCAAGGACAAATTTATCGATGTGGCTTGCATTCAGGTGTACTCCTGTGACCGTCAAATGTGCAATAATAAATCAGTATTTTCAAACTTTTCAGAAATTCGAATCACAAAATATCCTGATCCTCAAGCCATAGGAACATTAATAATTAAGAGAAGATATGTGGATAGAATTTTACCGAATTTAAACAGCAGACGGATAGTTGAACTCACAAATGGGGAGAAAATCGTAGCAAATAGGGAATGAATTTGCAACCAACTGAAATTATTTCTTAACCACAGGTGAATAAACGAAAGATGTGCAGACACCTGAAATCTGACATCTGTTCCATGCCCGAACTGTATGGTTTCTAAGAACTCGCAAATAGGGTGTGCCACCCCGGCCAATTCAAGCCACACTGGAATGACCATTCAAACGTTTGATGAATGTAGGACCGAAAACTCGATGGAACATGTTCATGAGTCAGACAATATAAACATATCTGTTCTATACCTGTTCTGTCTCCCTTAAACGGGAATCCTCTGAGCAATGCGGTTGACACTATGTGAACGGATAGCGGTGGAAAATACCTCTATTTTGACACAAACAGACGGCCTGAAGATCTTAGTTTTGTTGTGCAGTGATAAGCTCAGGTTCAATTTCATACAAGCACCGTACAGAAAACATGAGGGTGTGGTTATCGGTAGTTTCTAAAGTTTGATTGTGGCTAATTTTTCATGACAATTCTAAAAAGGTAACTGACCGATATCACTTCAAAAGTATGTCAATAAACCTAATGTTTTGACAGTACTCTGGCTTTTGTTACAGGCCGGAAGTTTACAGAATGGTTTGTCGTGTATCTCAAAGGTGTCCTCAACCTCTAGGTAACATATGCTGCGAAACCTGATGATACTCCAACCTGTCTGAATAGTCTCGTCACGTGAAAGGCCAATGGGTCAACGATGCCGAACATTTATAGAAACTAACTTATGTATGGATTACTAGTCCTAGCAGGGTGAGAAATTTTGGTCACCTTAACACACTAACCCTGTACATCTGATTGCGTTGCATACGAATTAGAATCACTCAAAAGAACATTGTAGGAGAAGGCCAGCGATTAGCAAACTGACCCAAACCTATGTTTGTACGCTTCTCGGATAAAAGGACAATGATGTTATTTGGAAGACATTGGACCAGCTGTACCAGTTGTATAACCAATCTTTAGCTAACAGTTTTGATGTTGGAAGTGTAAGCCTTGCGTTTCACACATAGCTGAATTCACAGACTATTAAAAGTAGTTCAGATGTCTTTTTTACTGTATCTAATTGGTTAGATACGTCTGTCACATTTCGACCAATTGGGACTCATCCCTCAATAATCTATGCATAATACATGCAAAATGGAAGTAACTGACAAATTATAAAATGAGTACTGGTGTGGTCACACTCAGAAAACAGCACCTTCTTTAACTTGTACTCGACAATGACGAAAGAAGTCAGTAAATGGTTTCGGTACCACTTCGAATCTCATGTACACCTCTGTCGTTAACCGTACCAAAAAATATTTTCAGATCTTACGATCTTGCGAGCTCCTACCTGGAAACCGATAGTGTGTTACAAAACCACTCAGCAGAAATCTGTGCATACAGTATTGTTCGTCAATTGGCACAATTCCACATTTTATGTCCTGGTTTAGAAGTCGAGGATGCCACTTGGTGGCAGATTACTTGGTCCTGAACTAAGTTCGTTAGCCATGTCAAAGTGCGCGTAAAAGCTGGTTGAACCGTCGGGGGAGACTGCAAATCTTTGTAGGGTGTCATAGCAAAGTATTCCTCGAGTTTAAGGTATTAGTTTTAACGTACCTGTAGATTACAAACTGACTGTCATATTGTATACTGTCTCAAGAGGCTTGTAGTGCATAATCGGCGGTTGGATACGGACGCACACTATATACCATAATCTCCTGCTTGATAAGTGACGTGTGTTCACAATATAATTTGTTTGCAAACAACGAGCCCGGACTAAATGTTCTCGTCTATTGTTAACATGTATATCGAAAATATCAGACAGAGTTGAAGACAACACGAAAATTCAACATGAACAATAGGCGAAATAATTCCCAACCCACAGTTCCCAAAAAGACAGTGGTTTTACAACTACTGTTCAAGGGGCTCGATTAGTTGAACAGCGTTTAAGTTCAGCTGTTGTCCGCACGTTGTTTGCAGCGAAGCCAGTGATCCTGTGCAGAACGGTCCGAGTTTCCACGCTCTCGATTAAGCAAACGATGCCTCAGTTCGCCAAATCTTATGTTGGCAGAACTGAGCGCCAGCTTGGAACCAGTGTTGCCGAACACTTATAGAAATGAGTTCAAAAAACGGCCACACAATCAGGCAACTTGACAGTAAACACCTGGAAGGAGCCAGCGTCATCGATTTTCAAGTATCACTTGATGACGTAACATGTGGTTGACGCATCATAGTCATGTCGTACTCTGTCCCCGACTCGAAACAAACGCATGCTACGATACGCCGAGGCCATTGCAATCAGACACTGTCACTCTACTTTGTGCATACAAAAACTGTTTTTGACGTTGATGTTGCCCTGGTAGCAACCGAACTGGTTTTGATCTTTGATCTTTTGTGATTGATTTGTGGTTTAGAATTTTGTACATTTTAACTCGTCTGCAGTAGGAACCGGGAGAGATGCAGTGAAATCTGTTCCAGGGTACATTCTGCCTTCTCAGTCTTTTTTCTGCCCTATTCACATTAAGGCTTACCTTTGAAGGAATACCCGGTCTGACTTGGTCATGACGGTGTTACCGGTAAGTGTTTGTAAGCGAAAACCTGAACTTTACAACGGTGGTAGTTTATTGGTTTTCCAATCGGCATAATCGCTCTTAGGTATTACTTACTGTCTGATGATTAGCGCATGTTTCGTTCCTGATTGCTTGTGTCCAAATCAAATCTTTCTTTCTGAATTCCAACTGTAACCTGCATAAGAACAATCTACGTTTTTGTTACAGTTACTATTTTAATGCCAACCGCTCCGATAAGCACATTCGCTACCCTTATTCTTAGTCTGTCTGATACCGTTAAACACACAAGGTCATTGGAAAATAGGCACCGGGATTTACAGCTACCTTGCAAAATCCGAATAATGTTAGTTTTTCTACGAATGTAATCTCTGTCGCTCGTCAGATATTAAACAGCTGTATGCAGTTCACGAATCTAGGTGTAGAGTTGTGTTTGCTGTTTCACGCTGACCGGAGTTAGAATGTCACATTGCGTTGATTTATTGGTTCATATGTTCATACAGCCGACAGGGTAAAAGAGATTGGGTTTCTGGCTGGCAAACGATGAGGAAAAGGTTGCTGGATAGTTTATAGAAATTGATAAACGTCACCAAATGTAACGTAGGAGAGGCGACTGCACTGAAAAACTTGGACTACAGCATGTCAACATTAGTCGTTTAAACGCAGTCAAATTGTCTACTTATATGATTTACGAGTACTTGCTAGTACATCTGCAGTGGAAATGACCAGACCTTGTTACCTGTGTGATTAACCACAAATATACGACTTACGATTCGCAAAACTTCTACAGAGATGAAGACTCAGTTTGTTGCCAGAGTAAAGCTGTAGTGTAGCCTGGATGAAAGTACAGAAGACAAGGTCGCCCCGAAACACGAAGGCGAACTGCTGGATGTGCCTGAACGACTTCGGAGGTGTGGTCAACAACCGCACCTCAAGGTTGGATCTTAAAGAAGCTAAACAGTTCGAGAGAGTTAAGACCGGAAAGATCCATATCAGACTTGAGAAGCTAGCGTCCCCCTCATTAGTGCCGTTGCGAAATTAAACCCAGTAGTGTAGCTGCAGGGTAAATTGCACCAAGCCACTTCATATACTGGTCACTATCTGGGGCACCAAGTGGACAGTAAGGCTGTCCAGGGCTCGGCATAAGTTGCCGGGTATACTCGTTTTATCGGAAGACTTGTTGAGCCAAAGGCGAGCCAAACGGTCACTGATATGAGCAGACGCAAATTTCCGTCGACCGGCAAAATGTTTCATCTACAGGCCGAGCAGGACCTGACAGGATTCTTGAATTCGGAGACCGGAGTATTGTTGATCCTTTCCGTCGTTCACGACTAGCAGGTATCGCTTTCACCGGCACCACACGGTAGGGGTACAAATTGTGGAAACAGCGCACCAGATTAACAAAAGGCTCATAGGTTTTTGACATCAGCTGAACTGCATTGAGCGGGTTGTGTACGAAACTCCGATTCAAAGCCAAGAATAATATGTGTTCAGCATGGTGCCTGTTCCGACTTAGTCGTGCTCGCGGTTGAGCAAACTGTTGCATTTGCACACAACCCGTTCTAGCTTCATCTTTGGTCGCCAGTTGATTTTAACCAGGCGCCAGGTGCAGAGGTTTGCATAACTTAAGCACTGGAGATCGCAATCGAAAACCAGTCATTGCAAACTGTCCTCTTTGGGAGAACTAAGTTTGAACTGTCAGCATTCACGGTTGACGAAGCCAGCATGAGTGGCAAAATTGTCTGCATCTCGTTTGACCGGTTAAAGATCATGAATCCGGGGACTGAAAATGGAACAGGTGTTCCCGAAGATCTTCATTAGCTTTTGGACCGTATCCGTAAAAGTAAGGGTTCACGGTTCGACGGGCGTGCTTCGCTGGTCCCAGTTTCCATGGGAGTAGACGAACTTTTGTCTCGTCATTTCTAGATGCCTGCCCAAAGGAATCCCTTGTATCAGGCCTCAGAGAAGACATCAGCTTGGGGGTCGTACATGAAATCGGAGCTATTCCTGGTAGGGTGATCCACTCTTCGCAACTGAGGACGCATTTGCTTGCAGACACAAGTAAGATATTAGACAAGAGTTAGCTTATATTCAGACTGTGGTTAGCCCGCACAAGTCCCATCTTGAATGATGCGTTAAAATTGTAACGGGCTAACAAGAAGATAAAGTGGAAACATGCACCCAAATTAGGCTTCCTCATTCTATGGTACCAAAAAGATAACATTCGAAATTACGAAAGATTTTTCGAATAAACCTCGAGAATTGGACCATTTTTAGGAAACCTGACCTCCCTAACATTGTTACACATCGGATAACTTCGAGAACTGTCTCTGAGAGGTATTCGGGGGAACTATAAATCAGGTTTACGCTTGACTGTACACCAGTTTGCTCGAGCGTCTGTACCTCAGCAGAAGGACCTGTGGTTGAAAATTATGTAGAGCATTCTGAAGTGAGCAGATTAAGAGAAGTCCTGTCCAAAAATTGAGTGGTCTACTTGGAGCTCGGATTCACAAAGTGACTGAGTAATCGTTCATTTTTCATTAATTCACTGAAATCTGAAGGTAGGTTATAAAATGTATGGATGACGTTGTGCGGTTCGATTATGCTCTTCATCTGTTTTCTGTAATTGAATGAAGATCAGTCTTCTGCAAAAAGGTTTGGGGATAACCAACCATCCTGTGCAGCGTGTGTTCGAATGCTATAACTATGCGCAATGTCCAAACTTCAAATGTGGACACTCAGCCTAGAGGTTTCTTTCTTGATGTGGCACACAACACAATTTTATAATGTGAAAACAAAATAAAATGGGGTAACTTTTCTACTGAAAGTATCGTGTGTAACTTGTTTATCCTAGGTTTGATTACACAATGTCCAAACAATCCTAATCCTCTTGTGCGCAATATTTCTTACTTATTCTGAGGAAGCAGTAGAACAGTTATGGTCCACTTGATTTAATGTTTATTGTCTTGAACTACCTCATTAGGACACTGCCATAAATCTAACTCCCCTTTCAAAATATCAACAACCAAGAGAATAATGTTGATGAATGATTTGAAAAGCAAAATCAAAGATCTCCATCAATCCTATCAACTGGTTATCCATGTGGCTTGCTGACATTAGAAAAGATTCAGTAAATAACTCTTGATAAAAGTGAATTTGTTATGGTGTAGTTTGTTGAAGAAAATTTATCGTACAGAATTTTGTGTTGACAGCAAATTTTTAGATTATAACCGAAACGAGCCATGCAACTAACGCATTACAAGTTGTAAATGGTATTAACTGTTGAGATAAATATAAAAAGTTAACAAGTTCAATGTGCCTTTCAGTTTTCTTTGCAGGTTTATTTGACCTCGGTTAAGTCTGATGACCTCCTAACGACTGCAGTAATTATTGTTACCGGTTTTTTTTAGAAAATAACTTACTTAAAGGAGTCAAAATATCAGTGATATTATTCTGTGATAGTCTTTAACTCTTGGTTTTGACATTTTCAAAGATGGACTAAGTGAATGATCTACATATGCGGTAGACGGTGAATAATTGCCAGGTTCGTTAACGCACATCCAACACTGTACAGTTTACTAAACCATGTACATTCTGGGAGCTTCCGTTCACAGTTTATCGACACCTTACCTAAGTGGAAATTTCGGAAATTCACCTGGGATTAATAAAGTTTGATGGTCAGTGAAGAACTTAGACCAATGGAGGTGAGTTCGTCGTTCATATTTTGAAACAAATGAAGCTAACCAGACTATACAAAAGTAAAAATATTCTATTAGGTGAAAGAAAGTACTTCTATGATAGCCGGACACAAATGGTGTTCCAAAGCAAATACCAAGCTTGCTGTCTCAATAGAAATGCTCAGAGGTGCAGTGTGACTGTCTGCCAAACAAACATTACATCATAGTGCGTCCAAACAGTATTTTCCAACTGTGACAAATTTATATTGCCGTAGAATTCGTGCGTGCACTAAATGTGGCAACAAATTAGTCAACGTTGCCCAGCGTATGTAGATAAATTCTATTGGAAGCGGGTGCTTCGCTTTAAACATTACAAACTTTCCAAAATTATGAAAGTTGTCGCATACATTTTATTTTCTTTCAGCTATCCACCCTAAAACTACTTTTCTCTTCAGTAAAACAAGACATTGAAAAAACAAACTGCCCTAGAACAAAAATGATACACACAACACGACAACCTAATTGATAACCGGTTAAGTGCTCAGCTGTTCCTGAATAACCTATTTTGCTGAGATCCAATGAACCATATAGACCTGGAAGTTTATGACCTGCTGTTTTCAAGAAGTGCACAACGCTTCATAGTGGTCAGTAGCTGAATTATCAAATCAGTTACTAGCAGCCGTAGAACCGCGTGCACTGCATCACCCCTTAGCGCAGGAACCCAAGGATTTTGCCCGATTTTGTACACATCTGTGGCATTAAATATTTCTGGAAATTTGGCCTCATCCCTAGTAGGAGCACGAATGAATATCACGGTTATTAATAAATGTTTCATCTTGCTCACCTACTAACCCTGATGTTCCCAATTATCTATTTTTTTCTGTTTTGCCATCACTTGAAAGAATACCTATAGATGATCCGATGTGTTCCGTAAGCTGCAGGAAGGCGTTTGTCAGCACAGATAAAGGGACACTTTAAATTTCCGACGTGTCGGGCGCTTATTTCTCAACTGTTCAGCTGTTACACAGCCATTACAAATTGTAGGGACTCCACCCATTTTTGTGGTTTTACTTCAGCGACAAGTATCAAATGCTCTGATTTTTTCTAGAGTGCAATTCTTTCCCTACTCCTACTATAGATTTCTGTGGTTCCCATAAAAATTGACGTTCGCACATTTGTGTACAAAAATGCGAAACTCTAAACATCCTTTTCTTTTAACTTCGTCTGTCATACCGGATATTTTGTCCAAACTGTCAAAATGACCATATTTCAGCAGTCGGTCTCTTAACATATCCAAACGTGGTGATGTATTGCCGTTGCATATGAAAGACTAAATATAAAGAAATTTTAATGGACACTCAAGTTCTGCTGTCTGCAAGCAACCCTTACCTAGATATTTTTCTGTCAATTCGAGTAGATATATAACGTGATTCTTATACGACAATGTTGCTTTATACACATTCAGATAGTCACCTTCCTGTATTCGGTTGACAAAATATTTCCCCATTCCACTTCATTTCTTCCACTAATTCACTGGTGGATGTGCGGGACTCCCTGGACCTACTACACACCTGTTACTTTCACCAGTTATTTGTTCAAGGTCTGTTAAAAATTTTGCTATATCATTACAGAATCTGGCAGTTTGTGTCCGATTTCCCCATGAAGGTTAATTGACTTTGATGGTTCTTGCCACTTTACAATATGCGAAAGTTCGCAGCTAAAATCGTGTGAGGCAAAAGTCATATTATCGTTGTTGATCTTTCTACAGACATTGTCACTCTTTCAACTAAATTTTTGCAGAAGCTTTTACTTGCACTCATTTGACTTCACTTTTGTTCGCCTATTCTTCAGTCTGCTCACTACCCGTTTGAATTTTGTCTCGTGATCAAAACAACTTCGAAACCAGTTGGTTAGCTTTTCTCGCTTCTTACAGACTATACTAGTTAAGTAAGGTAATCATGAACTCCAGTGTTCATATGACACCCTCGTCCACTAAACTGCCCAGCTTATAAAAGAAGGAAAAGAAGGAAAGCAAAACGTACATGCGTTGGGGGCATACAAAACACATTACTGACTTGCAATGTAAGAACTTAAAACACAACCATGGGGCAAAACTTCGAACCTCATAAGAATGCAGACTCCGATCCAGACAACGATATGCACTACTGGTGGGCTGTAACAAGAGCGAAACTAAAGTCTAGTGTTTCCTTTCAAAATGGACTAGCCGAAAGGCTTATCTGAATGCGAAAGCTTCGATCAAGTGTGGGTGGTGTTCAATTTTGAAATAACCTAATTCCCCCAATCTTCACTACTCATTTTAAAAGTTAACATTCCCGTGTTTCAACCCAAATGTCATATCGTCACTACTTCACTGATTCAGGTGCGCCCATTACAACAACAATATACTAGTCTGCTCAATAATTTCAGCAGCAATATCCGCCTTTCGGAGGCTGTTGCCCAGCTGTTAAATGGAGAGCCTTGATATCGTGCAAGAAAGCTTTAGAGAAATGTCCTAAACCCCCATCAAAATAACTTATTGAAGTATGAAATCGTTTCGGTAAACATGTAAGATATCCCGGCCAAAATTAGTATGAATGAAGTCAAACAGTTTTGTTGTCGTGTTTAACATATTATTGATAAACCGATTGAGAATAACACAACGTTACGATTACATCAATCCTGAGGAAGCCACCCGAGGCGGTTGAAACGTAAACTATTACCACATGCCCGTAATGTTTTGATAATAACTTCAAAAAAGTTTCCCATTTAGGTCTATTTTAGGTATAGGATGAAACTTTCGTAGAAGTCGTAACGAAATGATCCATAACAATAAGTAAGTCGTTCCCCACGTTTGACCGAAAGATGGTTTTGTCCAAAGCCTTATTATGACAGATGAAGTCTGGTTCCAGCTTAACCAACAGGTAAAAAATCCCACTGTGGATTCTAAGACACTAAAGATTGGAGAGTGATTCATAGATGTTTGACATACCCAGGTAGTTTTATAGTTTAATATGAAACATACTGCTGGTGAGTTCAACATGATAGCATCTGTCAAAAATAAACAACGTGGTACGGCTAATTAAAAGAAATCCTCAACTGTGGCCTGTTGTTTAAAATTTGATAGGCGACGACGGAGAGGTAGGATTCTAACAGGACAAGCCTGCTTCTTACATAGTTATGCAAGATATGTCACTTGTGAGGAATATTTTTGGCGACTAAATACCTCGATTTTACACATTCAGTTAACCCTCAGATTTGCCTAATTCAACGGATTTCAGTTATATTCTGTTAAATTTCTTAAAGAATCATCTGTATGCTAATAAACTGGATAACATTCAGAAACGCAAGACCAACTTTAAGAAAAGTAGTCAAGTGTTGGAACCTTGAACTGTGACAATTGCAATTGAAATACTATGAGATTAACCGAACAGGTTGGAGTCGAAATTCGTAACTATGTGTCTAGCGAAAGTTTTTAGGATTACTTCTACGTCTTTACAAAACGTGACTTCAAATCTACAAACCGGAAATATTTTAAACGGCCTTTTTCGCTTGGCAATTTCCAAAATTCCGATGTAAATTTTGCATAGATTAGAAGATGTAAGTATCATGGCTAGAATGTAAACTCCGGCCAGGTTTTCGTGAAGCAACCGTGTTGACCACTGCGCCATCGACTATGTAGTAATCATGGCCCACTTACTTTGTTCGAACTCTTTAACGCAATCTTTTCATATGGATTCGCGATCTCTTGCAGAGAAGAAACAGTGGATGTTGTATTCATTTCAAACTTTAACCAAGCAATGAGGACTCCTTATGTGTGTTGAAATTATATAATTTGTTGAACTTAGTGGGTAACACACTACTTAATGCTATGTGGTTTCTGAAGAAGAAGAAACGGCAGTGCTCCTGTTGTATATACTGAATCCCGTACCATCTATCAGTGCTCAGTAGCAAGAGAGAAAGATCTTTCAATTATTTCGGCCGTATTACTCAATATGAGCCGCCCCACAGAAGGATCTATTTCGCCAGAACGTTCTTACAACCAGTAAGGGAAGTTTGACTGATTTCTGTTAGAAAATGTTGATGTTCATCCCAACTATACTGAAAAAAATCTTCTACGATAATAAATCACCCCTTGATGATAACCTTCTGCTATATGCGCTAGGATATTTGATCAGGTACATTGAAAGTCGGAAAAATGCAGACTCAAATATATACTCAGTGATTCTGTTCTTGACAAGATGTACTACCTAAAGAAATGGATATCGATTACGATGTATTTTGTCATTTGTGAGCCCAACTAAGTCATTCAAGAGCCAGGCAATGCAGGTTACCTGCACGTATTTTCTTAGAAAAGATTGCGGTTGTCATCTGAAAGATTGCCTTTGTTTCTTAGAGAAACAAGAATTCTGTAACGTATCTGTGTGAGTACACCGCAGATGTTTGTGAACACGAACAACCCAGCGAGTATTGTTTAGTATAGTTAAGGATTCGACGGAAAAAAGTTTAGGAATATTCACCTTTCGAGTTAAGCTTTTATTAGGATATGCTTATCTACTGGCCAGATTCTGAACTGAGATCTGAACACAAAGGAGCCCATCAATATTGCATATTCTTACTCCAAACGGACTTTGCGTTCCAACCTTCAATGACCTTACGACAGGAATTAATGTAGCAGGACGTTCAAACAACATAAAATTTGACTGGTGCGAAGTTTGGGGTATCAAAGTTTCTCTGACAAGCTACCCTGGATATTCCATGATTAGAGTTTTCTGTTACATAGAAGTGTCTGGTCTAACTTAAGGGATTGGCAGAAGTCCGGATTAACCATCACTTTCCGAAATTTCGAGGACAGCTTGAATGACAGGAGTGACGTATCTGTGACCGTTACAGTCGCAAACTGTGCATGACTGCCTTTTGGCAGCTCAGAAACAGGTTGTGCAACCGAATAGAGAGTGAGTCATCAGTGCTGCCACACTAGTTTAAACTGACCCAATGGAACACTAAGAAATACGAAAAGTCTTGCCACCATTTACTTGTTCAATAGAGTCAAACGTAAATGAGGTTACCGCACAGGTGACTGTGCTAGCTATCACTCCTTAATCCAGTTAGATCGAGATCTTGTGGTTCGCATGATGCTTTATTTATACACAGGGAGAATTCTTACCGTTAAGCATCAAATGAATTACATTTGTCAACACAGTGGTAAAATAGATCTTATTCACAATGGATTACAACTTTTGCTATCAGATAGACGATCATCAATCTCAGCCCATTTTAGAAAGAAAAACCACGCTTCAGCTCCATTCTTGGTAGAACTATTCGCTAGAACTATTCTCGACTGTATTATGTTTGTTTGGAGGGGAATGATTGAATATTTTTATCTCTGTGGTGAGGATGGGATTAAACACGGGAGACGTTAAGGTTCCACCAAGTGACTCCCCGACTGTTTAATCACTGATTATTATGTCGCTGAACACATTTAACGAGTAACAGGAATTCGGTGTGACCGACAGATTCTGATCCTAAGGTCAGTGGTTACACCTAGCAACTTATGTGTCTTCCATTGGGACGATCGTGTGAAGTTTGAATCTCAGACTAAGCGGCTAGAAGGTGTATCTACCTTGTGAAAGTACAGGTCATGACGACGCCTTATAAGCTCTAATGTTGACGAACAAATGCAATCGAAATTGGCACCAGAATATGAGAATATGAGCAAAAGTAATCGATATCAGTTTCACTTGTCAAAAAAGAATATGACGTTGGATATTGCAAGAAGATATGGCGTTAAATAACGCCTGAGTTCCATAGTGTGACGACGAAAGGAAGTTTTTGATTGTGTTACAACATGTAGGAAGTCATCAAGTAGATGATGAAGCCGTAGGAAGTCCACTAAGTGTGATGGATTATGACTATGTCAGAAATCCTAATTGTCTTCTCATCCCTTGTCCATTACGTCACAGTTTCTATTCGCTAGGCTCAGTCTATATTTCAACTCACTTACTTGGAGGAAGCAACGCTTAAACCGGATTGATTAGCTTGTATGTACTTCAGCATACAACACTGTCTGTTATTTTAGTTGAGTACACAAACATCCAACTGAAGCTCAAGAGGAATGCTTTATCGAGCTAGAAAAATGTGTACAGCTGATACGATCGACAAAGAGTGCTATCGTCTTGAAGACATATTAAAAGCAAACGGCTATCCACAGTGGTTTATAAGACGATTTAGTAAACCACAGATCAATAGCCAACTCCTCCATTTTGCTGAACT
>LUCH01000558.1:29514-68246 GCA_013368495.1 Paragonimus heterotremus
CGATTATCACCGCCCCTAACGTCGATATAATTTATGTCACAGTAAATCTGTAGTTACTCTGTACATAATCCCCATCTTTGTTTCAAACAGTTCTAACTGTTGAAAAGACAACCTAGTAGTGGTATATTGCACGATCTTTGTTCGGACTGATTTCGCTGCATCTTATCAAATACATACTGCAAAAGTGAAAATTACAAAATATGCATGAAATTATGACTTACGGAGAGCGTTCGGTCCAGGTATAAGGAAAATAAGAAATTAACTAGCACTACCAAGGTAATTTAATGAACAGTTCTGTGCGAATGAGGTCAAAGGTCATTCACACAAGGCACCGGCTTCGTCCATTGCGCGTCATATGCTCGAGACAACTCAGGAGACTGGCAATTCATCGGCGTTCTCAGTCATTTTTACGCACCGGTATAAACGCTTGCTTCACTTTGCTGAGGCAATTGCTATTAAACATCTGAAGCCTCTACTGTGTGTAAAAAAGGACCTGTTTATGAAATTAGCACTGCCTTGGTAGTGTTGGCGAATTTCTTCTTCTTTTCCTCATACCTGGACCGAACGCTCTCCGTAAGTCACAATTTCATGCATATTTTGTAATTTTCATTTCTGCAGTATGTATTTGATAAGATGCAGCGAAATCAGTCCGAACAAAGATCGTGCAATATACCACTACTAGGTTGTCATTTCAAGTTCATTTCGGGGAAAGCTTGTTTCAGCTATAATAAATGTCGTTTGACCGTGTGAAAAAATGTGATATCTGTATCTAGTCAAAACGTGGTCGATAATCATTAACTGTTTCACAGTCTACAAATTTACCCGTAATACAACAGGTGGAAAAGTGGGCTTCCGAAATATTCCTTCCATGTTTGTACAAAATCCACGTTTAAGTAGGTGGCCAACATAGTTTTCATTTTAACAACGTTTAATCGTCGTAGGTGTGTTTGATGTCTACAATCATCAGCACAAGTTACTGGTTATTTTCAAGCAAGCTAGTCATTAGAAGAAAATGCGGAAGCATGCACGCTTTTGAGATTCTCAATGTGAAAAACAATATGGCGTGAAACCCTTTAAAAATCTATATATTGTGTTATGTTTCTTATCTACCTTCAGATGGCTGGAGAACCAACTGTACACAGTCACTATTGCATGGGCAGTGGTACAGTGCACTGGTTTACACCACACACATCTACCTCGATTGTAGCTTTGCTAGGGCGACTGTTGATATTGTGATATTTGATTTAGTTTTCTCCAAATTGGGCTGTATTCCTTTTCGCTGCACAATAAAATAATTTTCAGCCCAGAGAACAATTTAAACTCAAGAATGATATTCCCGAACAAACGGTATGTTTCTCACATCCCAATACCCATACGAATACAGTAGTTTTCCCTAGGGATTAATTCAGAGAGGGGCACTTTCCGAGAGGAACCAATTTTCCTCGGTCCCCTGGGGTTTCTGTTGAAATTGGAGAGGCTTGAGTGACCATACTCAGATCCAGCCACTCACCACTATTCTGATTCTCATTTAGTCCCATTTTTCTCCGGAGTGATCATGAGGTACATCACTACAAATTTAGTCCTTGAAAGGTGAAACCCAATTTTTGCAAGAAGGCCAGAGTGATTATTATGCAGACAGTGTAGGTTGTTCCGCACTTGGGATGCGACTGTCTCACGAATCCCTCTTTCAGTGTGTCCATTTTGAATCACAGGTCAATGGCAAATTGCCAGAACCACCTGAATTATTTCACCGCAAATTGCATGTAGCTACAGGAGCTCAATTCTTCGACCGTATCTCAGTTACTGCTGAATAGTTGGGGATTTTGGTTTTATGTAAATTGAACATCACCCACAGTTGATCGCAGCTGTCGTATTCAAATAGATATTTCAGTGGACCACTTTCATAAAGAAGCACTAAACTCGAGTTTCGCTCTCATTAGACCTCGTCAGTAGTGCATATCCTTGCCATGGCCAGGGCTAGAACTCCGGTCAGGCTTTCCTGGGGCAACCACGTTGATGAGTGCGCCATAAACCTCATATTAAACGTGTCTAAGTCATCATATATCAGGGCTGAGCCATATTTGCTTGAGTAGTACTGAGATTTCCGATCGTAACATTTAGCCAATGCATTCCCTAAGACTGGTCTGACATATAGTTAGTTAGAACGAGGAGTACGGAAACGTTGGTTGTACTTCAACGGACTATCCAGCCCTCCTTCGGAGGCACCGCAGTTTATCATCTACAAACAACAGAGTACGATGAGCAAAATGCTACACTAATTGCGTGGCAACTAAAGTAAAACATGTGTACAAACGGGTAAACAAAATTCTCCATGAAACGGAAAGTCAGGAACATAAGTTGACATTGTGTATCCTACAGAACTAACGTTTACTGAAGTTAATTATTCATACCGAAAAATCAAACTGTTTATCGTTAATCTAAGTAATATACCATGCAAGGCCATTTGATTAGAGCTGGCGATCACGATAATCACAAATTGACAATCAACTTCTTATACTTGCTTGCAACGCACTCTACAGCTTTCTGAGATCCTGGCTAGTAAATATGAATTCCCTCCTCTGCAAAACCACTATTTTTTTCTGACTTCTCAGTTAACCTGAAGATTTTTTATTCCGCATGTTGTCTTTTTCACCATATTTTCCAGTATTCTAAATTGCGTTTGCGTATCAATTTCCATAGGTTTCGTTTTGTATCTGTAAGTTTATTATTCAAAATAAGTTCCATGTCAACGTTTAATAAGAATGTTGTTACCAGTGTAGACATGGCATGTGTTACGACTATACGTCGTTTTATGTAAACGTGTTAGATGAACTAAGCGGTTTAAACCAAAGATGCGATTCAAACTGAAAATTAGTCTTGTCGGCAATGATTGCTTTCCATTCTTGATTCCACAATAAATTCTAACGCGAGACAACATTCCGTAACGTCCGGACAATCAAAATCCCATACCGGTTAGACAATTGGCGATGTCTGTGAAATTCCGTCGATTTTGAGGAAATAGCGGAGTCCAGTCCAGAAGATGGTCTGTTTCTCCGGAAAAATTGGAACCCTCCTATCTTCCTTCATCTTCACAAAAGTTTCTACATATTTTTCCGAAACCGTCTGCAACAAATAATGGCGCAATTCTTCGAATGTTCATTTTCTCCATCCTGGAAAATCTTTTTTTTCTCACATGACCTTTAACGTAAGACCAACGTTAACCTTATGAAGCGATAATTGATGTAACAACCCAACATTTGTTCATCGATCATTGAAAAGTTTGAGAACTGTCGTTTTAGAAGTGAGTGAGCCAACTACCTATTCATAAACTAGAATTCTCCTCTATTATCATGTACGTTTTTTACTGTATTTCCGTAATTGGTGTATTGCGCAATTAACAATTATATGTACGATATGCGTCTCACGTTAAAATGTGTGCACTGATCACGCTTATCTGAGCGTGTTTCTCACAGTTGCGTTGGGAAATATACCATTATTATTATTATTATTATTATTATTATTATTATTATTATTATTATTATTATTATTATTATTATTTGCTCATCCTGTTTAACGTTTAATAACAAGAACTTTTCGGGAATTATTTGTCGACAAAAATAGATTTTGATTCTCTATTCACAGACAAAAATGGCAAAAAATCAGCCCACTGGACGGCCCGAGTCGATATTAAAAATTCGGTGCAATGACATTTGGTTAAACGCTTGTTTTCTGCGCCTCATGGAATGAATAAATGTGAATGGTTTTCATACTAAGGAACATCGCATATTGGTTTAATTGTTCCATACTGAAAAACAATTTCAATGCAATCTGATCGAGCAGTGAGCATTAGTTGCATATACGTTAACTGATGAATAGCTATATGCTTTCGCTATTCAGACTAGACGAGAAAAGTGGATATTTTGTTTTACGTTAGTATGTGAGTTCCGGACAGAACGTAAAAGCACAAACGCTAACAATTGTGCATGCAAGTGTAAAAAATCATGGCTATCGTATCGGTTTATCCAATTATCGCATTTCACTGCTTTTGTCTCATTAAATAAAATGTCTGCTGTTCAGTATATATAGCTACAGTTGCCAAAGCCAGATAGGATAACGCAGCCATCCATATGACATGATCACAACAAAATGAATACCAGGATAGTTGACAGTCTGACCTGCTGATTGTACTAGTTATGGAAACTTACATGAAGTCACAGTAAATTAATAGAAGGATACATATTCAGTATTTATTTGAAAGCATTGTTTTCTCACGATACCGCATTTACTTTGCGGCTAACTATATATCTAAGTAAATGTCTACAACTCGCGACGGCGTTCAATTTCTGATGCAAAAATCCACACTTTTGAACTGTGGACACGCATGACAAAATCAACGTTATGTTCATTCGACTGATTATATCGTACATAATGCAGAGGCTCACAAATTCTACTGAACAATGAAATACATGTAGTGTTGAAAAGTGACGTTTGCAAGCAGCTGTTTTCGGTAGTTCTCATAGGGCTTTCACAATTACAAGAGTTTTCCTATGTGTGAACTGGGTGATGTAGAATATTCCTACAGCGTCAGGTAAAGATAGGAGACACAAAAGCTGTTCAGCTCTATTAACTTATAAGAAACTAGTCTCAGCATATGATGACATTCGGGGCGCTTTCGAGTGAACTGGGAATGCTATTTGAGCACTACACAGAAAAACAGATTCAAATCACTTAATGGACTAACTTAAATCAAATCGTAGGACGCAGTTCCCAAATACCCCTGACGTCAATTACACATATATTCGTCATTCGCCTTGGAATGCTTAATGCCAGCTGTATTGCGGTTGAACATCGTCGGATATGCACGGAGGTTCGATTTAGGAACGTAATTCAACCGATGAGTGATCTCACGTCTTTTTCAGAACTCGACTGTGGACCTAACAAATCTACCGCTGTGAACGCCTGTCATATGTTTCACGATAGCAAGCACCTAGGTGCAGTTAACTGCATCAACATATAGAAATCACAAATGTCTCGTAAACTAAAGGTAGACAGAAGAGATGGAGAAATTCTGTCAATCAAATCAGATTATGTCGACAAAATGTTTCATATTGCATCTGACGTGTTGAAGTCTCTTGAGATGAAATTAAAGAAAATTAAAACGGTTCCGGTTGAAACGGCTTGTTGAAAGTTTGTCAGATGATACAGACTGACGTGATGTGTTCAGCCATCTATGAGCAAACCAGAACAATTTGTACGGTTTTTCCAAGAGTACATGAACTCCAAGTACTTCACAAGGCTAACATCTAGTCACGCCCGATTCTTGACGTCTATAAAGAAATGGTATCAAACTGAACAGGTTTTGAAGGGCAGTAGTGGCACCAACGATATCCAAATTAGTATTCACTTGTTACAAACGCAACAAGCTTTGATTCTCAAGGTTCGGGCTGAACAGCTACCAAAGGAGCCGTACGGTAGTCCAAAATCTATGATAATCTGCTCTCTTTAGTGAGAGGCTGACGCAAATGGATGGAATCGCTCGCGACTATTGCAAGTGAAACATTTACAATACAATAATGAACTCTGCGCAAAATCACATTTTCCCAGAAAAATGAAACATTAAAATACACATGAGTAGTTTGCTTTTTTATGGTGGTGTCCTAGAGCGAATGCATATGTGGAACTGGCTCGAAATACTATTTTCACTTCACGTTCTGCTCCCTAATTTTTGTGGGTCGATGTACACACTGCTAAGTCACAGCTGACCCACATTATTTTCTACTGGATGACTGCACCCAAAAGATTCACCAACGTAAACTTTTAACACCTGTAGGGAAAACAAGAATTCTGGGGCGTTCGAAAGAATGTTTGAAGTGAGGCGTCTTGGATCCACTAAAGGAATACTCAATAACACCAGGTACACAAGGAATCTCTCTGTCTAGACTGAAGTTAATAGAACAACGCTTAAGGTCGCAGTTCCTGTAGAACTCAGGTACAGCAGTCGTGCCTGAATTCTCTTTGAGTTCTTGCCTGGATAGCTAATATGCGTGTTAGTCAGAAAAATCCCACAAGTTTCCATATCATATATCGGTCGCGGTCATTTAACAACGTCTTTGGCAGACACAGTCTCATTGGACCACCTTGGCTGTAATTGCGACACCGGAAGTGAATAAGGAAGTGAACTAAAATGGCTGCAACTCTCAACACCGTACCACCTAGCTGGTTTTTGTGTTCGGCAATCACACCAGGTGACAGTACTGGATTTACTTGACTCATTCTGTCTCTTGCCAAAGCCTTATATCATTCGGCTGTCTTTGTCAAAAGCTGGGCAGCGGTGCAACTGGCCTTCTCGACTATTCTATGAGCTAAACATTGCAACGTATTTTGAGGTTGAAAGTGACGTTGGCCTCCATCTGCCTGGTCAAACATAAATATAGCCCAACCAGTTAACAGGTCATATTACTCTGGATCGTCTCAAACTTGGTAACATTGTTCTAAGAGACGCACTAGACAATAGATTTCCGGAACCTCATTTCTGACTGAAAGAGTGTTGTCGACATACTAACCGCAGAATCGCTCCGCTTCTGTCCAATTTATTTGGCGTGAGTTTGCAGACTCAGTGTTAGACAGAAACAGAGATGTTTATCATGTCACTCGGTAAACATCAAGACAAAGTTAGGATTCCACTGCACATACTTGGATGAAGACTGGACACATTTATACCAAACAGTGGAACTTATCGGTCGTCCGGCACCGTCACTTTCAATTGCTAGTCGTTTGATTATCGTCATTGGGTCAACAGCATTTTCGTCTCTTATTAATTTCGAAGAAGCTATGGTATTCAGTCGATAATCTGTTGCGCGTACCTTGGTTATCTTTATCAAGTTCGCCTCCGCTTACGCCAAGCACGAGTCTTCATCAAGAATCCTTTGGCATATACAACGTTTTGATGTATTACAGTGCGTTTGTTGATACACCTGAACTTGCCTATGACTGGGTCAGATAGTCACCTCAACAGTCATTTCATAGAAGGTTTACATCCATCAACCAATGTACTTGTACTTCGCTATGGATTCCCTGGCTGAAATTTGATGACTACCATTCATTCCCCAAATTGTTCACTTTTACGTGACCTTCTAGATCTCTCACAGATTCTTCTACCTAGACATCACCTCTCGAGTACCGTACAGGGTAAGGAAAACATATATACTGCAATCACCACTAATCTGCCCCGAGAATGGCAAAAGTTCTTTTCCCTAGTACAGTTAGTCCGCATTCGGTATAGATAATCAAATAAACTGTGCTTTTAATGCAATGGATAAACTCAGCACTGTGTTCATATTTCTCTTACTGTACGTCCGCCACCTGGTAGTCCTGAAAATCAATCTAACAAAGCGGAAACAAAGTTTTTATGTGATTACAATCAAACAGCCAACTACTGATGGCAGTCCATAGTCAACGCGAGATATAACGGCGAATCACAGCATCGTACTATTCAAGTACTTTGTCATTCCATAGAGAAAATACTGAGACTAAATGCGCCTATTTCGAATTCTTTCAATTAGAAACATTGAAGGCCTTTACGTAAATATTTAACACATATCCTGTGATCAAATGGTATGGCTTAAAATGGTCGTCTGCTATCACCTATTAGCAGCTTGTGTTCCTGTAGTCTTTTGCACCGCCTCAACGATATAAACAACTGTTCTCCGTACGTCGAAACAACCAACCATATGTACTAAGAATTGTTTAATTTTCTTTGAAAATCTAGTTTTCTGCTCATTGTTTGTCCGCACCTTGAGCATTATTGAATGCTGTTGAGTCGAATACAACATTGACTGAGTAAATGAGAGACTCTCACCAAAGGTCACATAACTGTGTGAGAGTAGAGAAGCAGCCACATGCAAAAGCAAACAGTTTTGCTCAATCTGAGTCACTGAACACATCCGGCATCCCAGTGCAACCACGTGGATGGTTCAAGACGAGATCCACGTGGTTTCATGGTTAGTCCGTCGTGTATGTTAGTCATTAACCGATTACACTCATCAGTTTTCCCCAACCGTCTGCATGTCCTCCGGCAGTCAGCTTATAGTTCACGATATACCAGGCGTAGTAATGTAAACATACATACGTTAACGTTATTCCATAGCCTCTTATACGTACCTGCTGATGTTTCTGCTTTAACGACCGGTGTGCAAATGTTTTCTTAAAACAGTCAGTTCCATTCGGAGAGTGAACAAAACTTTCGGACACTGAAAGTGGTAGTTTTTTTATTGAATCATCTCCTGCAACATGTACAATTTTTTATTACGTAATGGACGAGATAACTGATCGTTTAACATTGAAAAAGAACACGACTCATACTATCTTAAATTTGATGCACTCATCCGCCACTTTTAGTGTTCTGCCCGTTTTGTTCGAACAGTGATTCGTTAAATCAAAGTTAAGGGCGAGTTTGAACATATCCCCAATAATTCTAATAGAAAAATCCGAAGACGTGACTCGTTTGAACTCGTCAGTTACAAAACATGTAAATTAGCGGCGTTTTAATTCGAGCACATAGGGGTACAAAAATTCTGACTACATACTGAAAGGTCACACACGCGTGTACGTCTACTCTATCAGTAGGTGACAGATAGTTTGATTTAATCAAGGAAATGGTTTGGTTCCAATGAGAGGATTTCATTATACTTTACATGTTTAGCCCACCTGGGAAAACCAGTCCAACGAGATAACTGAACCTCATTTCTAAGTGCAAACCGTGTCACAGTATGGATTCGTCATTAGCTTCATATACTGACTATTCTTACTAACAACTTCATATAACCGGGTATTGGTAATGGGTTGTTGGTAATGAGTATTTTCAAAATGTATGGTAAGTGAAAGACTGACAATAATACTGGGATATTTGAGATGGGATTCAGCATCAACCTACAAACACGTACAAACATCACAAAATGCGAGCGATTGACTATACCTTGAGGGTTTGGGTTCAGATGCACAGTACTGTGTCAGCAGAACATAACCCTAGTTATAATATGCCTACTGTGAAACGTGTGGGACGTTCAAATCTGTATTTGAGACACACGAGAAAGAGCGGCGAACTTTCTGGTTCGCTTGACTTCCGAAGGGGCAATAGCTTGATGTATTTGCCTACTTACTGACATTCATTCAGTATGTACGCCTGTCGGTTTTAGTGTAAATTACTTCGGTCTTTTTACGTGTTCAGTTTCGTTAGCCTGATTGATAACTTTCTTTTCCACTCTTGATTTTCTTTCTCAATGACAGATAACTGTCTTGTTTTCGTAACAATTGACAATAAAAGTAGTTGACCCAGCCTAGCTAAGTGTTCCTGATCGCAAAATTTTTGATTTGCATGACCAGAACGATTCTGCAGATTCACCTCTTTTTATGATTTAGTTAGCCAAGCGTTATTGTGACGAGCTTGTGGCCTACTATGTGGGTACTACAGTCCACTTGTACATATTCTAGTGAAAAGGCTTCCAATAAAGCACAACCCTTACTGTCCAACACGTTAGTTACCATGCCACATGCGCGCTTGCGATTTTGAATCACAATTCCAGTCCACAACACTCCCCGGTTTCCGCTCACACGTCGTGTGCACTTCTACCCGGTTTAGCTGTGTGATTGGCGCCTTCTATCCGCGGGTTTTCTACCTGCTATTCCTCGTCCGTTGATCCGATTTCGTTGAGCGATGGCTTGTCCGGTCGCTCGTGTTGTCCTCCGTCTATCCACTATGGGCTTTGACCATACTCCACGGCTGTGTCCAGGTATTCCTGCGAGTGTTGGAATAATCGCGCCTCCGATTTGGTCGTCCATCATATTTTGCCTGCCATATCTCGCCCGTTGCTCCGATCCGATTGCCGCTGTTGTCCGCCATCCCATCGTTGAGGCTTTGTGGAGGTGTCTCCCCCCTGTGTTGAGGCATTCCGCCGAGTGTTTGAATACTCGCATCTCCGACCTGACAATCCATCACAATAGAACAATGGTGGTGAAGTAGTGGGTAATACATACACCCTGCAGTCAAGTATTACCAACGTTAATATTCTCACATCTTGCGAGTGAAGGAATTTGGCACGACCACATATTATCTGAATTGATTCTTTCAATGACGTAAACAAATTTATACCTGAACAGCTAATGTGTAGTCTGCATACCGGCTAAATCGGAATCTACCTGTGTGGTAGTCATGTTAAACGTTTAAGTACATGCTTGTGTAGTTATTATCAGTTTACTTTTATTTACTTGTTGTTTCATTCCGTTTACTAACTGATATTTGTCTGCTCACGTGAACTATGCCTAATCATCTGTCAAAAATTTGATGTTTGTCAGTGTACAACTGAGTATCAAACTGGGAATATCTTTGTGTGGGAGCGTTCATGAATACTAAGTGGATTAACATTAGTCTACCTGGATATATGGATATCAATGGTGATTAGATGATCGTATAGGCGCTAGAACAAGCTAAACACAAGCTACCGTCAAGTTGGTTTCAATGGTATGTTGTCTTACACAGTTGGACGAACTTCCACTGACTGAGATTCGTGAAGTGACCTGCTTCCTCTCTCAAAAAGAAAACATGTTAACTCCCACCAGTGGGAATACTTTTTATAGAAATGGTTGACTGTAAAATTTCGTTGCTGTCGTTTATAACGCAACTTTTTTGAAGCTTTCCTGAGAAACCGGTGATTAAGATATTTTATTTACTCTATTAATTAGTCACTTCGGCTACAATGGCATGTAGAATGGATTATCACAGTTGTGTGTACGGGTGTGCGCGTTTATGTTGTTACACTAATTAGGACTTGTAATCCTAGTTCCCATGATTGTTTTATCATGACCGTAATCCGTTAGCATTTCTCAACTTTCCAGTGATATCTGACCATTTCTCAGTTACTTACTTAAAAAACACTCGAATCATCAGGTAATTTTGAAAAATAGAAGATTTTCAGTCGATAACCTTCAGGTAAATGATTAAGTGAGTTTGCGATCCACGTGCATTTACCAGGGATATATTGACATTAAACAATGATTTGTTGTCTTTTACTGTTTTGCATTTTATCCGGATTTGGTTAGGTTATTGCCTCAACCTACAGCATACCGCGAGCAGAACATTGTTAAATTAAGGCTTCATACCTACGTAATTGGACGACCTAGGCTCACAATAATCATTTTGGCAATTATGAAACTTAATATCTCACGAGATTGATACACACTTGTGAGGTAGCTCAAGTTTTAAGTAACATGGTAGATTTACTAACCTACTGGAGCTTGTAAGCTATTTATCAGCATTTAGAACTGATGTGTACACACGTTTTGCTCATCGTTCCACTTTCTAAACAGCGGTGATTTTTTGGAAAGAAAAACAGGATTTAAGGAAAATCTTTTAGCCTTCTGATTTATTTATTAGAACCTCATTCGTTAGAAATTAACATCTATCCAGCGGTGTAATTATGGCACCGGCCAAACTTTTACAAGTTCTACTGCTACACTGGATTACAGTATTTTGTATTCCACCCAGTCATCTTGCCACCGGTTCGCTATCACGCTGCGTTAAACCTCCGGAGATGCGTGAGTGAATTTTGAGTTATTTCGGTGTTAGGGAAATTAACCATAGGCTGACAACACTTTTCCTCTGAAAGAGTTCATGTTTTACCTTTGGTGGCCCATCTTAACAGCCAGTTAATGTGGGGTGGATATGTAATCGTCTTAGTTTTCCACAGGCACACTGTTAAACAGGAATACAAAAGATTCTTCCGTAGCACAATGTGTGAAGCCGAGTGAAGGTAAAAATGACCAGATGTATAGAAATGCTTCTAGCACGATCTGGCAAAGGAGTTAACGGCATCGAAACAATCGATAATTGCCCGAATTGCACTCACTGCTTTTGGCGCGAGTAAACTAGTTATAGTAAACTCCAAACCGAGTCATAATGAGTATGTCAACCAGGAGTTTATCACGGTTATCGATAGCTCCACGTTCAACAGCGACAGTCATTTTTCGATGAAATACTGCCTTCATACATGAATCCTATATCAAATTAGCATGATTTCTGCTTCGCTGATTCCTTGTCGTACTGTAGCCTGAATTTTCAGTCTAAAATTGATTGAAAGCATCCAGGGCATGTTTGTCGAGTAAGTGTACTGAGATGTTAAGATGTTTCACTCTGAACTCAGTAAAGAGACACCCTGAGATGGAAGTGCTTTAGTGCACCCTTGACTCCTTTACCAACAGCAGGCCGAAATTATCACGATAATTGGTAGTTTCCCGTTACTTCTGGATAAAATTTCTTCATCCCCATCTGACTGTCCAATCTTCTTAAATAAACATTCAAACATACAAGCTTTACTCTAATTGTGAAAGTTCGACATATATTGGATACCAGGACTTTTACTTCCCCAGTGGATGTGTTGGGTTTGATAACAGTTCATTATTACAGTAGAACGAAGTGGCCTTATACAATTTTCCCCGGTTGTAATTTGCATAGTGGTCATTGCTTAATTCGTAAGTAGATGTAATCGTTTCTTGCTCAAAGATATACATTGATTTTTCTACTCGATCACGAACGAAGTAATAAATAATTATATCAGTCACAGTTGTGAAGACACTTTTCGGAAAAATATTCCTTTTTCACAGTAGCATGTATGCTGTGACGCGCAATTGTTGTATTTTGAACTTAATAGAGTGTGAAGGTGACCAGGAGACGTGATTTCATAACCAAAATTGTCTGCACTCCAATATACAAAAACATCCTTATTTTTATCCGTGGAAGGGAAAACCTGCCATCAGTAATTCTGTCACAGGAGTGAGTAGCACTGACAAATCAATGTAGAGTGACCGCTTTTCAAACAAAGATTTCAAACAGAAATTTACTTGTTAGTAATAAAAATTGATATTTTCCAACTCCAAATTAATTCACCCAGAGTTGTGGTCGCAAGCAGAACCAGTCAGATGAGCGGTTTCTGAATTTTGTAAACAATTTTTATTACGAACGATGCCACATTCGTTTGGAAACTGTTTTGACATACGAGAGATAATCTTCCTTCCTGACTTGCTTGCTTGTTGGTCAATCTGATCAGATTACAGTTTCGGGTCATGTCTAAGCCCTCGTTTCAGTGACAAATTTCCAATGATTGCAGTTTGATTTCAGTTCCAACATCAAATGCAACTGAAACAGTTATGGGTTTTCCCTGCCGACACACATATACATACCTACAACACAAAGACAAATACAACACGTAACCCAACGCGCTTACCTGTAAGACACCATGGTTGAAACCACAGTTAGTAATAGATGTCCAAGAAACTGACAAGGCTGTCAACCTATGCTGACTGTGCGTGATTGCAAGGATGAGTGCAAAAACCTTCTTCCTGACTAAATGCTGAGACAGACAATTTACCCACCCTCAACTCAAACGGCGGGTTGGATCAACTTTCGAAAATTACCAGAGTGAGTTGATAGGAAAGCGGATTGGAGGGACTATCAAGTTGTTTGATTGTAAGAAACTGACAGGCCCACACAGAAAAGGATGTGTTCACTCATCAGAGAATCAGACGCTTCAGTCACAATTATTGGTTTGGTAAGGCATTCTTGGGAAATGGGACTTCAGAAAAATGCCAGTCCAATAAGCTCACCGTTGCATAAGTCATTTGATGTTATCTTTCACAGAAGCAAAACGTATATCACATGCTATACAGACCCTACGTAACAAATAAGCCTAAAGATGGAAGGTTATATAAAGTGGACGGGACAACACAGAAACGAAAATCGGTATGCTGGTTCAGGGTTAATCAAACAAGTTAATGAAACGGGAGTATACTTCATTGTCCAGAGGCATTTCGGGCGATGCTGAATGAGCTAGACGATAGTATTACCTCAGGGTTTCTGAGATGATATCATCGAACAGTTGGCTGGCAATATCCTTATTTCATAGAGTGAGAAGGACTGGAGTTAACCCGAGTTGAGTGTATTAAGCGTCATGAGTTGATAAAGGGCGCACGATGAGATTCATTGAAAAACAACAAGAATGAGGAGGAAAAATTACCATCGTAATAGGCGTATTGAGCAAAAATATCCATCCACTTCTCTCACTCAAAGACGGGAGCGAGTTTGGTAAAAGCATTTTGGTAGATTTTCTAGTTCGAATTGTGACCACTTATGTCTCGTGTACATTTTGAAAAGACTGTTTGTTTATTCGGTAATTCAATACTTCACTGCAAGGCTACTGATATCTGGTGGTTCATATCTATCAGCAGTGTTATGGGGCACCTAGTCACATGTATTTACTCAACTGACCGAGTGAGTTTTAAGTAGTTTTGCTGGGGGCTGCGCTTAAGTAGCATTTTTATGCATGTCGCTTACATGGATGACGAAACGTTGATGTGTTGTACTGATACACTTGGATGATGCTGATGCATCTGCGGTCACCAGTGGCTAAGTCGGTAAATGAAGATGTGCCAACTCTGGGTTAAAACTGTCGAGGGCCAGCAAAGAATTCGCTTTGAGGACGTGAGTATCTGAGATCGTTGAAGTGTTTCTATATTTTCGCTAACAAACGACGAGTGTAAGAACAATGTCATGTCGCCGAACTCTGATAGGATGAATAAAACGGCATGAGTTTAGTATACGCAATAGTCCGCTATGACTCTTCTGGCAGCTGTTCTCCAGTTTTAGCGTTGAGTTCAGCAGCTCTCGTGAGAGACGGCTTTTTGCGAGCGACATGTTGGTACAAAGTGGTAATATTCTGATGTGTACACTTTGAGTATCTGGCCATTTCTAGTGATCAACTGCTTGGTAAAGTGGTGTTTCGTACATGTAGCAAGTTGCAATGGCTCTGTATCGCTGAATCCTCTAATCCATATCAATCTATTTTTCCGTTTGTTATATTTTTTATAGCTAATGAAGTCGGCCACAAAATTACCGGACTAAAGAATTACATTGAAGCCCACGTGACATCTCATCAGGTGTGACAGACGATTGGAACAGACTTCTCTGTGCTTATAAGTTGGTTGTGGTCGATCCAGTCGAGATTCACGAGTAAATCCCTCAACGAATTTTGTTTGGTGAAAGCGTGGCAGCACGGACACAGGAGAACAATCGACTGACTGGTTCATAAGCAGCTTCAGTACGCATACTATCTTTCAAATGGTAGAGTCTTGCTAGCCTTGGGGAAGAAACAAAAAAACTTCAATAAAGTGGGCATTGTTGGTAGCAACTGTTAGCAGTAACGCCGAATTTACGTCTCTTGCGATTGCGACAACAAAGGTCATGTCCAAAGCTAACGTTGTGAACAATAAGCGGTTCAGAAGAAAACTCGATTTAATCTTAATTGTTCAAATCCATTACTACTTAATATCTACATGCTACTTCAACTGTAGTCCTTACCTCCACAGAGTGGTGTTCCTCAGTGATACAACCATCCTGTCATTCGCTGTAGCTACATTATCGTCTATCATTCAGATTTGACAACTAAAGAAGACATCACTCCAATTGACAAATTAGTCGGCAGGTGTTCTAGTTGCATTGCCAATAAACCGTTCAAAGTGTCCATAGTTCAATTCCAACTACAGAATTAGATACAAAAGGTGATGTTCACATGTGGAAAGCAAAGATCAAAGGTGGACCAGAAGACTTTGGCATATGCCTCTTTCTAGGAGAAGCTGTGCCGTTTTCTTGTTGGAAAATAGTTGCCTAGTACGTGCAATACACGTCAAAAATTAGCTTGCAGAATGCAATCGTGAGATATTCAGTCGAAGGCACTAGAGACAGTAATACTTGTGACCAAACTGTCACAATGTTCAGTCACTGAATGTTTGATCAAAAGGTGAGATACGGTCATTATTTCCAGTGAATCGTCTTGCTGAATCAATACCACTTAGTTTTTACTTGGGAACCCACTGATTAAATAAACTCCTGTCAAATTACCTTGTGTTCACTGGACGAGTGAAAATTGGATAGAAGTCGATTATGTACCTTCGAAACCTAAGTGAAGCAAATCGTGTTTAACCGTATTCGCCTCTGATCCAAACGCCTTTCATGAATTGTGCTTCTCGATAGTGAGCCCATGGATGCAATTTATCGCGAGTTGCTTACCAAGGTGTGCCGTATTTTTGTCGAGGGGACAGGGGACTCGATATTTTGATTAGCGGAAATTGTGGCAGAATTGGAGACGGCGTAAAAAAGAATGTGACGTTTGAGCCCAGAGGGCGCTGTAACAACCTTACATGAGTATATTTCAACAATGTGAACAAGGAAAAACCTGTGTATTTGTGAGCCATACCGAAATGATTACAAGGGCACGATGGCATACATGTTGTCATTTCAAGTCGGAAGGAAACGGGCAAATGCTCACCTTGTAGTCGACGTTTGTGACATCGAAACTACTGTTGGTGAAGTCCTAGAGCACTGTTGTTTGACGTCAGTTATTTACTGACTTTCGACTTTGTATGTAAGCAAGTTATCGTAAACCTTGTAGATACTTCCAACATAAAAATTTTGGAAGAGTTAGCTTGGTTCATGGCGAAGTAAAATTTTACGATTATTATTGTTGAAGTCGATTGTTAATGAAGTATGTCATCCCACCATAATTTAGTTTGTTTGTTAATTTTGATCATTGGTTAGCGTACTTTCAGATGTTGATCAAAACGTTCACCCAGTTGCTTCTTAGTATGGGAAAATTTGACTGCAGCTTTAATCGTTACCTCTGTAGAGGTTTGAATGACCTCGTCCGGATATGGCAGGTCGCAGTTCGGTGGACTGGTACGTCGTGATAAACCCATCACCACATCTTCATTGCGTTCGTCCATACACCTACCTTAATCATCTTGTGTTTAACCTATCATGTACGCAATCAAGTCAATTGCCTCTTTAACACGCCGTATCCAATATGTGACGTGTTCTGACAATCAGACCCCTCTGACCCATATTTCAAAGGCTAGTGTGGATTATAAAATCATCTATGTTTATTCAATCAACACAGCACGTGGCAGGGACCGCCCGACACACCAGCTGGCGTGGAAAACCCGAAATCGTCAGCGGTCCCAACTCCATCAGCAACATTAGTGTTGGAACCAGCAATACACTACTTTGTTTAATGTGCAACGTACTTTATGGCCATAAACACTGCTGTAAGAACTAATCAGCTTTTGTGACAGTTTTGCGCGACGCATCAAAAGGAACGTCTAGTTACTCCTGCATAGCATGCTAAATAATACATCCAACCTTAACGTTACCATGCGAGCTAAACAGTACGCAGTGCTACGATGGTGACTTTTAACTCTAAGACCTGCACAGGCCCATCCCACAAACAAATTACAAGTCAAAGACTATTATCAAATCAGCGCATCCATGCATCGTACTCCGCAAACTGCCACTATATCAACTGATGATTCGGAAAAGTCACATTCTTTTCTACCGCACTGCGCAAATTTTGATGATTTTTAACATTCTGCAGCATAGCTTTTTTACTCAAATATTATAGATATACTGCAACTTACGTGGCACACATTTGTTTGTAATGGAGTTTTTCGTCTTCTAACTGGGGCTAACTCTGGAGCCAATGTCTTTAGTTCGGTGCAAAATCAAGCAGTTTGAGCTGATGCAACCTGCCGTTATACTCAGTTAAAGTGTACAAGACGGGGAAACATATAATCTTATGTGGTTTTTTCCCAACCGGACACAACAACACGTTATGCTGGATCTCCAACTCCAAGATTAAAAAAAGACAAAATACGTATGTGCAGTTGTTTCATGTAAACCACTTCAGTGGGAAATTGATGGAAGGAAGTCAAGACAGGTGGTCCGAATACGGTGATAATTACTAGTTTGAGTCGGAAGAGAAATCGTTGTATTATGACATGAAAACCTGTTATATGCATCGTACACGACTGGAGAGAAACTAATAAACTGTGAAATAAACCACGATTATTGGCTTACTGTTTAGTAACAGATTTTTCACCAAGTTAGCACAAACAGCAAATTGCCATCTAATATCTATTCACTGGAATGTACGAACATAAGAGAAGACGTCAAAGTTGATTATTTAAAACATTTTTCAGGCTGTATCTTATGTTGGCCAGTCCAAAGCATGTCATCCAAGAATTTATTTCAACTCTTCAGCTTACAGAAAAATGAAAGAATGGTTGATCTGCATTAAACGTGCCTACTTGAATACTACTAGGTCGGTTCATAATGGTTACGCTGTGTATTTGTTGAACACTCTGGGCGCCAAACCGAATTCAACTAATGACATGCGTCAACAGTTTAAACATAAAACCATCTACGATGCGTTTCAACGATGTCAATTAGATAACCACAGTAGCTGTTTTAATCTCAATGCACTGCAAACATCCACTAGATTGTACCAATTATCGAGAAAGCTTACACTTTGCTTCCGGAAGCTGTAAACTGAAAAGTATACATATTGGACGGCAGCTTCTTAACTAAAACACATTTCAAACAATAGTTCCAGAAAATATGTTCCACACTCTGCTCCCAGTTTGTAGAACTCCTCAGTTGTCTTCTATCAAAGTCTGAAAGACGAAACTTGATCCACACTTTCCTACTGGGTGGCTGCGTTGACGACTACGAAGGTTACGTCAGTATCAACTATTAAATAGCTTTTAACCAAGGTAAAGCTGCAAGAGCGTGAAACCCTGCCGGTCAGCTGCTGGGTCCTGCTAAAAAAGCCTCCTTGTATAATAGGTGCATTCATGAAAATACATCAAACTATTTGTAAATGCTTAAAGGAGCATTCTGTTACCGATCTTTTGCATTAACCGGTTGACAGATGCTTGGCGACTGTTTGCCTGTACGGATTTCGACGGTTGAAAACACAATTACTAATTGACACCCAACAAAAGAGAGACGGATAAAATTTACAAGCTTTAACGCTTAGACTTATCACAGTTGACTAATCTTCTTACATGCCCTCTCAAGCAAGTCCAAGAACTAGAGTGATCGATAAATTGTTGACAGATAATTGAATTACTTTACTGACACTTCATCAGACATTCTGTTTAAAGTTGAAATTGCGGAATCAATGAAAGGATGGCTAATTCTTTTGTGTTATCCATCCTAAACGAAGCATCATGTTTTCTAGTCATTTTCAAAACTGTGATACAACCATTGGCTTTCTGAAATGATGTCAGGTATAGGAACGGGGACGATGCAAACTGGCCGAAATTAGGAAACAACAGTGCTTTATACCGCTTTTTTCTGTAAACGGTTGTTCAAAGACCTGGAGTGTACGTGAATGGTCTACTACTCCAAACAAAGTATGGTGATGCAGAAGGTGGAATGAAGAATGTATTGAAGCCTACTCCATTCCGTAGTTGCTATGGTGAAGCACGTCTGGGCCAGCGTCACGGTGAGTTCCACAGGGATGTGGAAGTTTTTTCATCTATCCGTCAGAAGTTATGAACTCCTTATTTTAGCACCCAGAAAAGACGACAGTCGACCAACAGATCCGGTAAGGAGGAGATTTAGTCATAAACCATGGGATTACGTTATGTTTGATAGACATCGGGTGTAAAAATTAGGCGGACTATGAGATAAACGTTGTTTGTATAAAGAGATCATGTAATGTGAATACTCTTTAAACTCGCTGAATAGTTAACCGAAGAAAGCTGAGACAGTTCTTACTTTAACAACTGTAAATTCCGAGGGATTTCTGTTAATTGTGTGTTGAAACCTTCACAGTTCCAGTAAGATGGGTGGAAGAATGCAATAAGACGTTTGTTGCACAAAACCCCATCGGGAGCATACATTCAAATAGAAATCAGTCATCTCAGTTTTGACACGAAATATATGTGCCATTAGACAATGTATTCAATGATCACTGATGAAGTCAGTAAGAGCTAAGCCAATAAGGAGGGCACACTCTGTAGAAATATTAAAATTAGTAATGCCAAATGTTAAGGATTAAATGCGAGATTCATTGAACTCACAAGATATGGCACTCCCGGTAATGTTGACAAGTGCATGAGTGCAGGTATCAACAACTGCGTGTTTATTCCACCGTTCACAGAAAGAATACAATTGATGTATAAATTGGTCAACGTCTACTTATTGTGAATGCATACAGGTTGTTAGTCTATGCTAGTTACGAGGTAAATGACTCAAAATTAGGGCTACATTATTTTCTGACAAAAATTCATAAGCCGACGTTCTAAGACCATATTTCTCTGCTTTATTGCATCAGGTAGAGATCACATGAAGGAGAATTGGATCAAAAGCATTTCGCGTTACAAGCCAAAGCTCTAAACACCTTGTCCCATGAGTATCGATGGTGATGGAAGTAGTAGAATAGTGATCAGACTCAGGAGTTTAGTGTGGTTAACGGCAATCCAAAAAAGCGGCACGTATTTACCATTGAATACATCCACTTTAGGAATTTATATGACAAATGAACAGAGATATTTCTAAAGGTCATAATGCGATAGCTCAACGGTCACAATCAAGCATATCTGTTCGTTTAAGCATTTCGTGGATACATTTGAAACTGTTGATATGGACTATACTTACTAAACCGGTTTCATAAAAATTAAATTTTATCCAGTAAAATCAATATGTACGGTGACAAGTACATCCATGGAACAGAAGAACACTTTAACATAAGGTGCCACGAAATTCGGCAACATAATTTTATTAACTGTGACAATGGGAATAGTCATCTTTCTTAGACGTTACGCTTCCTTGTTTAACTCTCGAGAAGATCCTCATAATTAGGCCGTAAATTGCGGGACAAACAAAACGTTGACAATACTGAACGAAAAATCAATGAGAACCATTCCATAGGTATTTCACAGTAACTACAAAATCGGAATCGCCTGAAAGAAGTAATGACAAGTTCACGAACAACAATAGAAAACATATCGCAAGATATAAATATTTCGTTTACTGTCTTCGCTCACGAGTGTAAAACAATAGAGTACAAGCTACGTGCAGATAGCACCAACAGTCGAAACAGTCCACGACTGAGTTTATACGGAACAAGGACCTTTACCAGTTACGCACCCTTTATAAACCTCAGCAGCTCAAAGTTCCGTATTCGACTTAGACCGAAAAGTCAACAACCTTTCCAACGTGTTGTACATGCAGGAAGTCTTCAAGTTTTTCTGGCAAACATCCCCTCCACATACAACAAATTTTAATGAGAAATTGTTTTGCTTATGATAATAATGAAACATATTTTCTACACTGATTTTATAGTGAACCAAGTGTTTACGAATTCATTTTCATAACGAAAGGGTAATGTGATGTAGCGTATTACGATTAAAACAAACTGATACCTTCGGAGGAGTTTGACTACCTTGGTCTGTTTCCTAAACATGGTCATTTTAAAAGGACCCGAATTGAAGTATAAGTACATAATCTACTTCGTTGCCTGATATTTTTGATTATGGAAAAACAGAAAGGCAGATATTAACCGTATTCTTGACGTCACAAGCATAACGAGGAGATTACCACATTAATCGCTCTATGGTTGTTACCAGAGGAAGAAGTCATTTTAAAACAGCGCCTCGTTAGTTAGACACTGCGATTATTAAATGTGAGTCAATGCAAAATCTACTGTTTACGCTGGAGTCACCTACTGAGCTCACAGACAAGAAGAGCATTACCATAAAATTACAAAATAACGTGTGTAAAGTACAAAATATCATGGAGTTCAACTGCGTTTCTCCTTGAGGAAATGCATTTATTCATAAGATACTGGAAAGAGGCAAATCCGACATAGTCAACAAGAAAGTTTCATCTATTAAAGTCCGCCAAGATTGATATATCGTTCTGGAAAACATCAGGACCGCATGAAGACATGCTTCATAAATTCAGTGTAATATAATTAATGTAAAAGGAAGTGCGCTAAAAAAGTGCCTCCTATTCACCCCTCGTGGTGGGAATTCAAAGGTCGAAATACAACAGGTCATTATGATAACTGACAGTATCAGCGAACAGTTCGGATGATAAAACAGACTAACTTGACGTTTTGAAGTAATCAGGTTTTGAAATCTGTTCAATATTTACGGACATCTCTAATTTCTTCCAAATATATTACGGACAAAGAAGGACTAGTGAATAGTTCTGGAATTCTCATACCATGACATTTATCTTTGTTCAAAACTTGGCATTCGTTCGGAACCTAATTTTAAGTAATCCGGTCTTACCAAGAATGAAGATATCTCAAGTTTATGGGTTCAGCATAAACTGGATTCATCGGCGAATATTGGTTCACCGTTTCCTACCCCACTTCCTACGAGATACTTTGTAGATTTGCAGAACGAACTTTGCTCAGCTGTTTGGAAACCAAGTAGCCTTCCGACAAATGTCACAAATTCTGTATAACCAAACTTGAATGGCGTTCCAGTTGTAACTGCGTTCCTGATATCGTTAGATTACCCAAACGATCTCAAACAAACTATTGATGAATATACGAACTTGATCAGTTTTGCTTCAAGGTGAATATCTCAAGCTCAGCAGCAAATGCAATGTTCCAGTCGTTTTTCGTGTTGTTTTTGTAATAAGTTTCAATTTGTCAAAGTGATTGATGGAGACTATTGACAAAAATCTTTATTCACTTTATAGATTCACTCCACAAATTCATTTATTTCATTTATTAGGACTGAAAATTAGCTGTTGCATGCTGTTTTTGGCGTAAATCAATCAACACATTTTATTGCTTATTTTTTCTAGTTAAATTGACAGCTGACCGAGTGCTTTATGCATATTAAGAGATTATTCGATTAGATATGACACTTGGTAGATATTTGACTTATTGACCACACTTCTGAAGGACTAAAACACAGTGATCAATGTATCACTTGGTATCATTCTGTGAGCCGTCTCTACGCACTGTAGGTGAAGCATTACAATTGCAACAACGATAGACTGAAATTCGATTCATGAGGGTGGATTTTTTTCATGGTAAAATCAAGCTCGCTGTCATAGCTCAACATTAATCAAACTTTTTAATATGAACCGACACACCTGTGGAAACAGTTTTGAGATGTTTATCAGTAGTGTGTATCCTGTTCTGGAAGGAAGATTGATCTACAAGTTTTCAAAGAACAGCGAGTTTGTCTGTATTGTGGAAAATCGTATCGCAACGTTTAAACTCTCGGTTACTATGAATTATGGACAACTCTTATTTTGTGTGACCACACAGATAGAGAACCCGTATTGTTTAGCTAACTGTGTTGGATAAAATCGCAGAAAGAAGCCTCCAATCAAATGAAGTCCAGTGTAATTTGAAGGCAATTCTCGCCGGAATACGCTGATCTATTATGATCAACTATGAGATTGCATAGCTGTTTTGTTGTCTAGTCTGGTCTTTGTCCATCATTTTGTAACCAATAGCTGAAGTGTAAATGCTCTCGTCTACTGCATTTGACCAAATGGCATCAAATTTCAATCACCGATTATCCAAGTTGGACAGCGATTATCAAACGACATGTTTCTAAAATCAATTATGAAAAGTCGAAGAAAGTAACTGTTTCAAGAATACGCACCTCAAGACTACATTAAATTTGCTGGACTTTTCATAAACCATGAGGTCCACATGATGATAACCGTTATTACGAAATAATTGTAGACTACAACAGGCTTTAGACTCAAAAGATGATTAGTGGAACACCTGTTTTCAGTCAACTTCCTTATCTATACGGAATTTTGTTCAGACATTTTCCGCCCGCGGCTTATCAAAGTACGGCTACATTGTCTGCAATGATTTATCGATCACAGCACTGACAAACATCTGACACTCAATATTGATCAAGTTGTTGCAAACAGGTATCAAATAGTTGTCGGAACATTCCTGTCAGCCAACTGGTTAGGCCATAATATTCATTGCCCGAAAAGTTAGTCATGATCTTCTTCAGAACTGATCCGCCTGTTTCCAGATAAAAGTGTAAAGTGCGTTCGGGGGGCGTATGTTTTAGGTTTTTGGTCGCTGAGTTTCGCATTCAAATCGCAAACGTTCCAAAACAGTCAGCGATGCGTGGCTGTTTCTACGTGAACGCCATGAAATGGTATGACTGTCAATGAGTTGTACAAACCGGACGAAGCTTACTTACAGGAACATATGTGAACAAACTGGCTGACAGGAGGAGGGATTACTATTTTCTGATCTCCGACCAGTAGAATCAAACTGAACATAATTTTAGACTAAGCATTGCAGAAGTTCTTATTTAGACAAATGCGAAACAGGCAAGATACGTTTTGATGTTTGTTGTACGTCGGCATTGCGTTTGATAAAGCTTATGAGCCAAATCAGATCAGAAGCTTGGAAAAACCTAAATGTTGTCATGTCAAAATGGCGGCACAGCGGAACGATGCGACTTGATTGGATCTGACCAGCGGCCACAGCTGAGCAAACAAACGAACCAATCTGTTAGCGAAGAATAACCAGCCAATCAGATTCTTAGTAAAATTGCTATAACACCAACAAGACGTGTCATCAGGCTTCATTTCAGAAGATTGAAATCAGCAGGAACTAGCCGTTTTGAATGTAGATCAGAGTTTCGAATTTAGACTATAAGGACAATTCACATTCTTATGCAGAATCAACCGTCCTCCTTATCTCCTCAAAATTCGCGCTCAAACACACCTGATAATGAAACCTTTGCGAAGTAAAGTCTAAGCTGAGCAAACGATGAACTACATAGATCATAAACTTGAACTATTAATTTCATCGCTAGTCTGACAATCGAAAAAGTCTACATGCGTATACTTTTGTGGAGTAACTGTCTTCTGATTGTTGTAGTAGAAGGATTATAGAGTTAAACATGTTGAATTGGTCCATTCGCATTGGTAACCTAAGAAATCTATGTTGACATAGGAGTACAGTCTTCTTTACCATATTCAATGACCCTTTGTACACCGTCTAGTGATTGAACAGGCCATAACCGATGTGCTGATACCATGAACTGAAGTGGAGACGAAAGCTGGGTAACAGGATTTGAGAAAGCTTCCGTGTGAAGAGCAGAACCTGGTTTCAAAGTGCACTTAGGTAATATCAAAGGGTGGATCAGTTGTTGCGTCACTAGCTGGATTAATGAGAGTACTGGCAATTTCGTATCCCCTCTGGAGTTAACTATTCGAGGTTTTCACCGGTATTTTATGGGACGTCTTATATACACAAGATATAACGTGCAGTAATGTCATATTATTTCGCTGACAATCGTATTGCTAAAGATTGTTTTAAACAAAACGGTTGCCGCTTTTCTATCAACAAGTCCCTTTCTGGGCAGGTTTTAGTTATCTGGTAATGTAGTCTTTCTAATTTCAACTAATACGAGCATTTGTACTTACAATGCCAGGAACTTTGTAAAGCTGCTTTCGAATAGTTATTTTGTGAATTCATCGACACAGTATTGTATAGCACACCAGCGGTCACATCAACAGTTCCATCCAAAATAGAGTAAGTTTATTTCTTTGGACAGTTCTTCAATTTGTTTATGGCATTTAACGTTTTCTGACTTTTTCCATATAGGTCAAAACTTGCGAAGTATAATGCAGCTAGGTCCCAGCGGCATTTCAATTTCGAACTGACTGCAAATAGAAAATAGTACTATTAAAACAAGGAACACATACAAACATCCAAAAGCACAATCTTTTGAATGACAAGTTTCCGTGCTATGTAAACAAACTACAACACTGAGAGACAGACATCGGTAGCATAATGCTGATTACCAGTAGCCTAACAGTTATTCTCACATCATGACACATCAAACTAATCTAGTTAGTTTGGTACAGATGGATCGACATTAGCGAATTCTGTTCGTCCATCCAGCAATTTTAACACAACAGTGTATTTTTCTAAAGTTGATTGACCTATAGATATCTGTCACAGAGTGACACAAACGACGTGCTATATTCGTGATCAGTTAGGTTATTTTTCGAAGCACCCGATGTGACTGAATATTCGAACCTATGCAGGGAGATTTATATACAGGCCCCGCCGATTAGAAAAATCCCTGTTTCAGTGCAAAAATCTTGGATGTGGTGTATGTGTGATGCTGTAAAATCACGGAAACACCAAACTGTTCTTCTCTAGGACCATGGTTTTATACTTTGTCTGCACTTAACTCAGTTCATCTCATCAGTTGTTCTAGCATGTGACACTTTAAATTATTCGGATTGATGATATACTCAATTTAAGGCCCTAGTGCAGTGAAGACGAGCGATCGTATTTTACTACTCATACCGCGGCTATTCAGTAGTAGGACCAGAGCACATATTTTGACATCGTACAAGTCACAGGAAAAATGCAGGAAGGAACATCAGAGTACAGCATCGCCCATAATGGTCCCCGCTACTTAATGAAACTGAGCATTGACTTCTGTGGCAGCCAAGACGATCTGGGGCCGAATACCGCGTGGTTTTGTTTCTGGTCTTGTTTAAACGCTTAACCCATGTGTTGCTTTGTCTAATAAACAACCCTTGTGCCATCCGCGTTCCTGGATCACAACAATAGGTTGGTCCCTCACCTAAATTATTTGAACGGGCTTTACACGGGACTTTATATTCCACCCTAGAACTCTGGGCCAAACAGCACAGCTCATGTGAAGACAGTATTTGATCTATCATCAAGATTATCATGCACATTCAATCATACTTTCACGATCAGTTTTTCATGACGCGTAAAATCTCTGGTCTTTTAGACGAAAGTAATTTTCGACAACAACACGATCTTGTCCCAGTAGAGACAACATTTCTTCGATTGGGCGCACTTTTACCTGAGTACGGTGACAAATCGTAAGTCAGTGTGATACCCGATGTTGTGTGATGTACACAATTAACACAAATTGGGATAAGACACGCATTACACGCTGATAAGAAAGTAACGCTCATAGGTTGCACGCTAAAAGTGCATAACAGTTTTACAACATTCTTGTAGATTTGGATGATCCGAAACAGTAGGTAACAGAAAAGACAACTAAGTTGCGTACCTGATTCCAGTCATAATTTACGTGAAACATTTTCTATTTCACGCTCACTGAAATGACTCTCAACTGCCGTGTGGGTTTTATCTAGGACTTTCATGCGTTCTCTTTCTGACGTCACCAGGCCTATCGATGTGGGACATTTACAAACAGAAAGTTTCGTGTCAACTCTTTCTATTTAGTGTTATGAGTCAACGACGCCGATGGCACAAGAGTCATGCATTCAGAAGACAAACACACGGGTTGTGCGCTTCAACATAACTACAAACATAAACAGTGACGACGTTGGTCCCAAAACAACATGGATGTCATGGACGCTAATGCTCAGTTGTTTATGTACCAAGAAACGTTCCAGGCCATGTTGAACCCCGATGCTTCTTGTTTTTTTTCGCAGTTACTTTGATGTCAAAATGTTGCTGCTTCACTAGTGGATAGTAGTGGTGTGAGTAGCGTAGTGCGATCGCTCATCCTCGTTACGCTAATTTATTCAACTTTCATTGTTTCCTGTACGCAATTTTACCAAAGGCTTATCTAGGTTGACTGCGTTTAATTATTGCTGTCACCGCATGGGTTAAAAAATGCACCAAAATGCAAAAGTATTGACCTTGTTTGCATTAGCTTTGCACTGTGCAAATGCTGGTGGGGTGACGTTTGAGGTACGCAGGCTGGTTAGACTAACTGATTCAGAGTGATCCCCAGTCTCATGAAGCTAAGTGAATAGAGAATTTTTGTCCCTATGTGTAGACAGCCGGTGTAACTTATACGAATGCAACCTGAAACATACATGATGTAGACATGTGGGTGAGGTATTTAGTCGTTAACTTGATATATTGTGGGTTGTGTTCAAGTCTTCCATATATATAGTACACATTATTCGTATATGTGATAGTCGATGCAAACTAAGTTTTGATAAAAAAATTGTCAACTTCCTTCCACCTCAGTGGTGAATGGTATTTCGTTAATTGAGCTGAATATCTCTTTGGAAACATTCAAATGAACAACTGCTGATTGTGAAATACCACGTAACAACCATATCGCCAGGTAATTTTCAGGTGCTTAATTTTTAACGGCTCTTAAAAGAGCATTCTGACAACTGACTCTGTGAATCTTGTTTCCACCAGTCAAAGATTAACATGATAAGCTCCTAGGTTATGTTAACTGTTTTCAAATACAAAAACAGTTATAGAGTACTTCAAGAGCAGGAAACTATCATCAGTTTATAAAATATACCAAGAATCAATGCCTGTTATTAACAATAAGGGATATTTAAGCTTTTGAAGTAAATAACTGGTCAGAACACCTGGATTTATTTATGAGTTGTAAAATAACGCTATTGATTGCGCCCCTCAACCGAACAGGAATAACTGCATCATGTTAAAATCGTTACGTGTCGAAGTGGCCTACAGGTTTCGTGTATTACTTGGATTGAACAAACATTAAATAAGCCTGTAATTTTATGAAACGTATCCAGTTAATTCAGATAGACTAGAACAGGGTACAATGTAACATTGAATACACTTACGTTGTACTTAAAATATGGGGTGGACATGGAGATTTTGTTTATGTGTTATTCATACATTTTTCAATATTTCCCAAGTTTTGTGCCTTCAGCGAAAGTACAGATTGCTTGAGGTCTCTGTCTTCTTTCGTCAATGACAGTTACTTAGAGCCTGCGAGTTGCTTGTACTGTTCATCCGAATAAAACGGAACTCGTCGCTTGGTTATAAGAATTGAATATATAGCAATTAAATCTGACATCAATAAATGATCAATGGGATAGTGGGATGCGTATGAATCGGTTGCCATGCAGGACAGCAGCAGACGGGTAGACTGAATGATGTAGATTGGGATACAAACTTATTCAAGAAGGTAAAAATATCCGTCACAAGCAGCTAAGGTTTCATCTTTATTGCCATTCATTACACTGAAGCAAGTAACGAGTTGATGACTAACACTGGACGCACCACATCAACCTCAAGCCTCCAGTTTGCATGAGCATGGAAGACACCAACTGCTGACCTATCATCAACCAGAAACGACCGATGATCGCGTGGTCAGAAATGTGAAGATCAATCTGGATTCTGCTCCATATTTTAAAGCAGTTGCTGTCAGGAAACATCCATTCTGTGCTCGGGATACAATATCTGGAGCATTGATGTTTGTAAAGCAATGGATGAGGAGCATTTTGGTGCATCCTATTCTGTAACTTGCAGTTTTGTTCTCAACAGCACTCACTTGGTGACACACAAACAAATCAACTCAAAAAAATGATTATGTGGTGTACTACTAACGACCGGTATAACCATGTTCCCTTTTGAAAGAGTTTGATCTATGTTTCAATTTTATTACCTCAGCTGAAAAAACATACCCAAATAGTCATCCATACTCGTTTCACAACAGCAGACAAAAACCTCAGCTGAAACCTAATTGCCCACCTCACTAATCGTTAATCATAGACAAGAAAATAAGCATTATATTGATTCACCTGATCGCTCCTTGGTTACGTTAGACAGTGAAGGTTAAAAAACTTGGACCTAGCAGAAATTTCATATATCATAAGTAAAAAGCAACAGAGGGTAAATTTGCACCAGTTTTCGTGTTTTTCGCCCATATTCGAGTAGTTTACATTACGGGTTTCCGCCTGTTTTGGTGATTTGACAAGAATTGAACGTTTTGTCACATAATTAACACTGTACGTTCGCAGGTTAGAGACAGCACTGTAGATGATAACATCCATTGCGTTTCATATCCCAATTTTGCATCTTAATTGATCAGTAAGTTTGAATTATTTTTAGGCATTTCCTAACCCGTTATCTACTCCAAATTTGGGCATGCTGCATTTAGCCTGATGATGGGGGTTCTCAGAGGAAGCTCGGTGGTAACCTCGTCTTCTAAAGACTCGAAGCGAACAATGAAATGAGTATACAGCTGAGTAATCTTTGTCATTCCGCTCCTTTGCCTCAATCGTGGTCGATATCAGTACGTTTGGTTAAAAATGCTGGAGACTACTGCTGTTATTTTGCGAAATTTCACTGCAAATATTTCCGAAGTGATTTCGTTTGATTTACAGTTCATCGGCGTTTCGGGAAATTTATATCGGTAGTTTGATTTTGAAACATCCACGAAGTGGTTGCCATTGCTTCACTGTTTAGACTAGCCTGAAACAGTATTCGCTTTGTGAAGGTGGTACCTTGTTCGATCCCTGAGAAAAAGTTCACTTGAGTTTTAACGAAGTTGGATCTAGTGTATTATATTTGAAGTAGTTGAAACCAATGTTCACGCAATAAGTAAAATCTAGTTTACGGTCGTTCTTCAAGTCCAAATAAATGTAATATTTTAGGAATATCTGTTATGGAAACCTGTGAGCTATTGTAACTTCATAACGTTTCATTCAGGCAATCAAACGAGAAATAATACAAGTTTATTTATAATTTACCTACAAGTTCATGTATGTACATCCCAGCTAGTAATGTGACCTTTTTGTTTAGCTGTTGGAAGGCAAACAGAAGCAACCACAAGAAAACTGTTAAACAATTTTTCTCATCCAAGTGATGGAAACCAAAATCACATTGTATCTTCCAAACTCAGAATGTTAGGTATTACATTTAATCATCTGACATTTTTTGTCTTCACATGGTATAAACCAGGAAAATTGTTGACAAAATCAATTGTTTCAATAATTCTGGTATAAAAACTTACCTGAGTTAGATAAAATGTCACCAAAGATAGATTTATTGGTAGCTGACCTTGTCATCGAAAAGACAGTATAGAATAGATCAGCACGAATTGTTTAGGGCGTCCAGAAATGATGTCGGTACGGAGGAGAATTGACAAGAAAAGTCGATCCTACCTCCCTGCACCGGTTGTGACAGTTGCAACTAAGCGGATGGTGAACACCAAAAAAATTACGGCTGTCATTAGATTAATCACTGAACCGTACATTTCAAAGATCAAAAACTTCAACCAGTAAGATGACCTATATGAAGTCCATTAAAGAATTTGCTAATTTCTTGCTATCAACTAATGGTTGAGTGATCTGATGTTACATTTTTGAACACATCTACTGTACATGAGAAGTTAACTTAAATGATGGATGTTTTCAAAAAAATCGTCGTCATCAAATTTACTCTAAGCAGCGACACACAAAAACAATAGTTCTTATAGATAGGCTATTTTTATTTATTACACAGGGGTAGCAAAATATCGTGTGTTGTGGGATGCTAACATTTAGAATTTGTCTCGTCAGCAACTTACCGGAAAATTATAAATTTTTGCAAACGGTTCTAAAATGCGGACTGAAATGACAAGAGGTTGCCGTCAACCGTAACCTGATATTCTGGGTTTAGTTTCTTTACAAATAAGAAGGGTTGCCGTTATTCATTCACCAGGTCCTTAGTAATCAAGAAATGTTTGAGTACGCTGTCATCTAACAAACGGTTGCAAACGTTGACATTATTACTTGTTTCCAGGGTCTGCTTCATAATCGATAATCATGGGTTTATCGTTCGCTTATAAGCTGAATTGACTCTGTGACTCACTGTGCAAACTAGTCATTTACCTTCTGATTTAAACAATACCACAATGCGGGTCACTGACGCAAGAAGTGAGGCCTGTAATACAAAAGGATTAAGTGAACTGTCTCCGTTTTTGTTGAAGCTTATTCTATGGGTTGAAGAAATGATAGATGCGTTTGAACATAAGGGTTTATGCGCTTTACGACGGCACAACGCATACATTTATTATGGAAGAGATCCATTTTGCAAATAATCTGGACTCCGACTGGATTCGAACCAGCGACAGAAACACCATGCCCAAACGCGACAAGCGCTCTACCATCTGAGCTATGAAGCTTAAAAATTTCACATTCGGACCTAGTTACCCACCCAACCAACTGTGTCTTATGGAATCCACCAAATGATCCAGCCGACTGACTGCCCAAGCAGGATTTCCCGATCAGTTCACGCTGGAATCCACCAACGCCACCGATGAGCATTGACATTGAATTACTGATAAGTAGTTTGGCACGTTTGATAATTTACATATATTTATCGTACAGTTTTGTCAATAACGCCCATTAGGCTAATATTTGGTTGAGAATGTTGACAATAATATTTACACTTATTGCAATCTGTCAACTTCATCGACTGATAAAGTTAACAGCTATTACAAGTTGTACATGACGCAAGTCTGCTAAAAGCGTTCTCAACTACCCAAGGGTTGCAACAAGTCGCTTTCGAAAAGAAGCGTTGGACTCGAGTTTAACTAGAACAACAGCTCATTAGTAGTGCATATCTTTATAACTGTTCGGATTTGAACTGGTGACCTTTAGTAGGAATGAAATGACTCGAATGCTGTTGTTCAAAACAGACTGGCTGGAAGATTAGCATGAATGTGAAAGTGGGTGACAATGAACTTCAATGGAATCCATGACCACTCATCAGTAGTGAACACCTATTGAAAATTAACATGAATAACTGAGTAGTACAGAGTGGGAGTGCGTTTGACACAGAAGTTGTTGTCCAATGAGAACCCACACCCCTACAAACAAACTGTTTATATAAAGCAGCTATATATTAAAAAGTTTGAGCGCTAGGAAGGAAGACACCGAAACTTGTTTACGATCAAAATACATGCAGCGATAAACTTGCACTGATGGTAAATAGGATATCTGATCAGTTATATGGTTTACAGCGGCAACGTTTGTGTCCTTAGTGTGCAATTAGGTTGTAAACAAAACCCTCCCTTTTTATAATACCGTTGTAGGCACTTCAAAATAAACGCCGTTTTGGCATAATGAAACACTAACGACTTCAAACAATGGTAAAGGCCTTGCTCGAATTCGGATCAGTGGTAACACTTCAACTATCTGAAAGAGAATATGACTTTTGCAAGACAGGCATGGTATTCTAATCGTGTCAAGCAGCTATTCAACTGCCTTTTCTGTTATTACAATGTTTGACCCAATGGAACTCGTGTGTAGTTCATAAGCAATTTGGCAAGCCTTCAATCACTTGTTTACGAAGTGTTCATTTAAGCTGATGAACAACATTCGTAAGTCAATGCAGCTTTTTCTCTCAGCAATTCGTCAGCGCATAAACAATCGTCTGAGGTTATTAACATCAAGTTTTCAACTAAAAGTTACCGGTTCGAACCATCATTCAATAGTGTGAGTTCCCTAAAATCCACGGTCCATGGTCGTCGTGTTTTTACACTAAAAGTACCATTCAAAACTATGATACGTACGCATTAAATGATAATAATTGGCGACACATCAAAAAAGCTTTATTTCTCATTTTAATTTTTTTGTTTTATGATGAATAGTGTAAATTTCCTCACATTCTATCCAGCTTAAGAGGAATGAACCCTTCGTGGTACGCCTTACCGAACATTGGAGCTTGTGAATTTAATGAAATCGACGGTTAGTTGACGACGAAGACATCATTCAGATAGCAAAAGCTCTACGAGCTATCCTTGTGTAATAGGCATATTCTAGATTTAAAAAACGGTTTGACCTTACTTCAGGTATAGTTGACCACGTTGCAGTACAGTCGACTAAATGAGATTTACGATTTGCATTGAGCTCTTATCTTCTTAGACCGCAACTGACCAACTAACTAGTTTGTGAGCACTGAGAGCATGGTGAATTAAAATTAACAAAGGAATATTAAAACATACTGCACAGAAATGAAAATGTTAACCTGAGCCCAAACATTTACGGAAAATAGTGTGCTCGTTGTGATCGAATTACTAAACAAAAACCTACAGATTCATTTTCGTAAGTAGAAGCACCACTAATTTTGGTATTGCCTGGCGCAGGATTCGATGTGTGGCATTCAGTTACAGTATCAACAGCTTGCAGATGTTCACTGAAGACGACTGTTGAACCGGGAACAGCTAGGATACGTATGATGCTAACAGTTTGCTGCTGTCGTTGAACCCATGTAGCTCATATCAACTTACTAATCCGCAAAGCGTCACAAACGTCCATTAAATATTGTCAATATGAACAGACAAGATCAGTCGAACGCGAAGACAGTGTCTGTCTAAGACACGTCAGTCATTTGAACTAACAAAGGATTCCTGGTGGCAGGTTTTCAGAAAAGCAGCCGTAAGCAATATTTCCCGACGAGAGCGACTCGTAAAAATATGATTCGGAGTTTAGATCTCGATCTTGATACGAATATATATAATTGTTGACGTCTAACAGAGAAAAAACTGACCGACATGTCTATCTAATTACAAAAAGTTGCGATCGTTTGTGGACAACGTACGGATTCTATTAACGAGATTCCTTACTAGCTAACAGCTGGCAGTCTCAAGAATGCATAACCGTTTGTGTGTGAAGATTATGAAAATACAAACGTAACATGCACTGGCTACATTTTATCTAGCCGACTGAATGATGTTCGTGTTGAATTGATCGTAGTTGCATTCCTCAGTTGCAGCAATACAGAGGCGGTTGAAAATATGTTCTATGCGGATTTCGTTGAAAAACATGTAAACCAATTTCACACAAGAGGTTTTGCATAGTGGATCATTGACTTGTTTAAATGTCGCAACCCTTGACAGTGGGCGGAGAGAATAATTTATTGTGTTGTACCTACATGATAAATGTTTATATTAGGTATGCAGCACGCCGTAAAACAGGTCGCTGCGTTTGGTAATCAACAACAGGGAGGATAAACATAGGTTGCTTTCGTAGAGGCTACAATTGTAACTGGGATTTGTACAGGCATCGTATGTGAATGTGCATTATTAATGAATGCCGCAACCATAAATCCACTTTTCCTCACTCAACGTACATAGTTGTCATGTACTTAGATTGGAAGGAATGATTAAATTATTCAGCAAGGCTTTTGGGAATCAGTAAACGTTGTGTGTTGACGTGAGTGTTAATGTAGTTGTTAGTACCACCACAATATCGACTACATTTTTGAGATACCACTAATTCTGACCAGTGTAGCTAGAGGCAGGAAGAATTGCTCAGGATTTCGATTTACTAACAGACTTTTAAATGTGTTTATAAGTGGGGAGTGAAAAAATTATAACCTCTCAGCCAAATTGCACAGTTTGTTTCAAATCATCCGGTAGTTGATCCACTTGTATCAAAATGGCATGTAGGGTGCATTCCGTTAATTTGCTGAGTTTCTGAGAGGACAAATAAAATACAAATGACCCAGCATGAAGCCCGTATAGAGTAAGAATAAAAAGAACCACGACAATACTCGAAAGTGTGGAGTGAATGAGAGCTCATCAAAGCATATGAGTCATCTACATATGAGTCATCCACCATTATAAATTAATGGAATAAATTTTTACGCATACACTAGGGAATTACAGAAATGTTTTCACTTGTCAAGAATTTATTGGGAAACTCACAAACATTGTTTGCTGATTAATAACCAAAAAGTTGGTCTGAATTTATAGTAAATTTTCTTGTCAGTCCCCGTCGGGTGTGCCAAAATCTCAACACTTTATACCCTTGTCGCAATCGGGATTTGAGTCTCGGTTCACACTTTTATGAGGAAACGTCAATTTGGAAATGACTCGGTTTGCACTGGCGAACTCTCAATCATTTTCGTCTCCGTGTAATTTGGGAACAGTCTGTAAGGCCTTCTGAGATCTCAGTTTACCGGAGGTCTCAACTACGAGGAGGTTGATTGCTGTGTGAAGAAAGGTTGCTGTGCCTCACCAAAACATTTGGGCAACTGCAGCAGTGCTCACTAGCTAGTGTGCCTGAGGGATTAATATCATAGTCTTGTCTTTCTACAGTCACGGTCTCATCGAAACTCTGCGACTGTTACTGGTGACTATTTTTCTTGGTAGAAATCAGAAAGTCCAGGATACTTGATCGCAGCTTTTGCCTACATATGGACATTTTTATCAACCCGTTTTGTGGATCAGTGTTAGACTAAAGTTCTGTTTTGCCACAAGCCAACAGGGGTGCATATCGTTTCCTCAACAAAGACCCGGACCACAATCGTTGAGCTTGCGATGCTACTTGGATGACCGTCGTAAAAGTGACGTCATGTCAGATATGTCAAATGATCAGTTCGATAAGCTTTGCTTGTTGCGTTGTTCAGTTAGCCCGGCTACTTCGATGAGACCCACTGTAACTGATTTCTCAGAAGTTTCATTTTGAACAAGGATCATGTCTTTCTCATCATTCCAAAACCCCAGATATCTTTCAACGCGGTAAAAAGTATTTTTGATGCTGAATGTGAAACTTTTAATCCAGAGCGTATAACATTCGGTTTGCACCATCCGGAATAGGCTGGGTTATTTATTACGTGTTGTAAAACATTCTATTGAAACCCGTGTGACTTTGGATGGAAATCTCAAAATACCAAACCATAAGTTCATCAAATTCCTACTTATTTCGGACTGAACCAAATTACGAAAAAGTCAAGGCTTTGAAAGGATTCAAACTAGCGACAGAAACACCATGCTTAAACGCGGCAAGCGTTGTACCAGCTGAGCTAGGAAGCTACGCCAGGAGCTTAGAAATTTCAAATCCGGACTCTATTACAAACTCGTCCCACTGTTCCACATGGAATTCACTAAATGATCTGGAGATCGACTGCCCCGGCAGGAGTTGTTCACGAAAACATCAAGCTTAACTACAACGTTTCTGTGTTGTCCTGAGTCATGGGTTTCTTCCGATATGTTGAAAATCAACGGCAAATCAAAACAACTGTGAGACAGTTCTCAACTATATACCTCTAAGGATTCCTAGCTAATAAAAACCATTCGGCTGCAGCTTGAAATTCACCATATATAGTAATCCATCTGAGCGATTTCATCTTATTGTGGACAGTTGAATCAGTCAATAGTGGACAGTAGATTCGTGTTTGAAGATAGTTTGTTATTTAACTAGGCCGCAATCTGAGTAAAAACTAATTGGAACCGGTTGGACTGTTGCGCTCGTCGTTTGTAAACCTATGGTCGGCTATTAGTAATTACAAAAAACTGGTCCTGTTTAAAATTACGCGTGTGCAGTTCAGTATAAAAATCGATTGAAGTCGTAAATTACCACATCAGTAATACGCGATATGAGGCGAAAGTAAGGGGTAAAGCAGCTAGAATTAATCATCTTGTCCATCATGCTGTCGTACTGTAGATTATTCAGTCCAAACTTTGTAAGGTTTCAGCCAGATGATCACAACACGAACTTGCTAGCGAATTCATCTGACAGAACCCTGATTCACGAGTGTACCAGGTTACATAAGTGATGGTGTAGGACACGGGCATCCACGTTAGTAAATCATTGGGGGGGGGTAATCTGTGTTCACACAAATGTTTTGCACTTCATTAAAGTTAAGCTTGTTTCTCTTCTTCCAACATCATCAAACGAACTTTTGTTATCTACGTTCTTGATGAAATTGCATGGTTCATTGCAATCTATTTTTTTGATCTGTGCTCTAGGGAAGACCGGTAAGTGTCCGGAGTGGAGAGTGAAGCTGACTTATCTTAAATTATAATTGGACTGCGGAAATTCTTGAAACTGTGCAAAATTGTAACTTATACTATTGGCAGATCCTTGCAGTTTACCTTCCACTGATCATCAAATGTGTATTCCAAACTCATTTAGGTTAGCCGCAGGTCAATCAAAATAACTATTCCGAGTAAATTCTAGAAGTAAGTGTACAATATTAGAGAATGCTGTTGAGCAAAGGCCAGCAGAATACAGAATCTTATGACAATATTCTTGCTGTTAATCTGGTTATGGGTTCTATTATATAAACATGCAGGCCGCAACTGTTTCGTTTAACGGTTTATTTTTTCAACAGTGAAAATCTCATTCGGAGGCTATGTAGTGTGGTCAGAAATGGTGTTCATTTTCTAGGAAAATCTGATTGTATTCGGAGAGATCTTGGCACTTTATTCACGGACCACCTAAAAATATATTACTATGAGAACACTGGTTCATGTCTATTGGTCTGACAGTACATGCCGACAACAGGACAGCATGTTTTCTCAAGGACTTGCAATGTTTCAATAAAACTGACTTGTAGACATATGCACGTGAATGCACTGGGATATGTATATACTGAAAGAAGACATATAATCAAATAACCGCCAGTTTAGTTAACAGGTTGTTGCGAGTAGGCCGAGAACAAAATTCAAATATGTGCAAATATGCGTTTAATATGCAACTAATTTTTCAGGTTGGCTTTGCTGGTGGCTACAGATCTCATTCGCGTATGTTCAGTAATTTGTTCCCACGTTAAGCACTGTCGATAGACTACAATCATACGGATGGTCAGTTGTGATGTGCTTTCCCCTAGAGTTTCTTTTTGCTCCCTATAATTTAACTTGTTTTTACCGTAATTTCCTCTCTGTACCGTTGTTTTTGATCATTCGCTAATCACGCGTCAGCAGGCACCTTAACTGGACTTGAGCCTCTCAGGAATAATTGTAGCATTAAATGAGCTTTAAGTTCTTGAATTTGAATTGGTGCTAGACCTCGCCATTTCGTTCAGTGTTCGAAGATTTATGTCCCAGGTTACGTTAAATGCCACCACTGGTTACCAACCTTCATTTGCCATATTTCATAGATAGTACTGAAGTTCGATTTTTGGTTTGGTCCTAAGTTCATTTAAAAACACTTGCTATACAAGTTGGCACCGATGACTTCGATATTTTAAAATGAATCTAAAAGATAAGCTATTTGTTCAAACGAAATGATAACAAATAATGAAGTTAAAAGAGCTAACGAATATTTGTGGACTTAAAAAAGGCCAATAATAGCGTGTAAGATGTCTTGCGCATTG
>LUCH01000558.1:69996-96687 GCA_013368495.1 Paragonimus heterotremus
CAATGCGCAAGACATCTTACACGCTATTATTGGCCTTTTTCAAGTTTTTCAGTGGGAACCAATGTTTCAGAATATTTGTGGATTTGTCTACCTAAAGATCTGAGTTTAAAATGGAAAACAACGTCTGATAACAATGCAATTTGGGAATTGGGAATGTCCAGCACATAGGTACAACGTTTACTGCAAACAGACGTTCATCTGTTCTAGTTAAAAGACAAATTTTATCAAGATGAATACATTCAATAAATTCAAACCTTGGAACTAACCGATCTAACAACTGAATTGTCATTTTGTTGCGCCACTTGGAAAATGTAAATGGTTGTCTGATGCTATCGAATAATCAAAATTCTCAGGCAGTTAAGCATTCTGTTAGCACGTTTTGTCAACGGGAATTTTTAACAAGTTTAACCGTTTGATTGTCAAGGATGAGTGAATTCATTTATCTAACAGAATTGATCTTAAAGACAATCGCAACGATTAGTTCCCTTCGGAAATTTGAGGGCAAACATTACTGAATATAAGTGTTTTGTATTGAATAATAACAAATGACATTTTCATAGATCGAACATCACCTACAATTGATCTCAACTGTCGCATTTCCATAGACTTTCCGGTCGGCTCCTTTCAAACAGCACAAGCACTAGACTCGAGTTTCGCTCTCATTAGAGCTCATCAATAATGCTTATCATCACCACTGCCGGGAATTGAACCATGGCCACGCTGTTCATGAGGCAACCGTGTTTACCACTACGTCACTGACCTCATATTAGGCATGACCGAATTATCACATGTGAACACTCAACCACTTTCGCTTGTGAGTAATGATCAGGTTGCCCGATAGCCTCGAGAGGAGACAGTTACTGTCTGTTAACTCCAATCGATGACCCACCGACTAGGACTCCTCTCCAAGTTGAAATCGAAGAAATCACTGACTTGTTGAGCGGTATTTGATTATTGCTGGGTTGTAGGGGATTCTGACTTTCATTTAGATTAAACACTGTTATTCTATCCAGAGTTTTTCTTGGGTTGTTTTTTATTATGGGATTAGGTGACTCCAGACAGGTCCAGTTAAAGATATCTTTTACACAATATTTGCAAAGTCAAATTGCCAGAAGATAGTTCTTGCAAGACTTGACTCACACCGTCTCATTATACACACCTCCGTATTCAGTAAGATGGGAAGTCAACATGAGGGATGAAACATTGCTAGGAAGAATGATTGCACAGTCAATGAACTACAAGCATTATGATTCACTTCGTCAAATACTCAAATGGCTTTTTGCAAACCATATCTGACATCATTCAACTGTTTTATTCATGCCATCGAGCAAATTCAAAGCCTGAGCAAAATTTTAACGCTTTGACTGACTTGGTGTGAAATCTTATTTGCTTAAGACAGTAATATGTTTTTCTTCGACTAGAAGCCGTATCTTCCGTGTGATGCCATGTATAGCATTCTACCGATAAAGGTCTTAAAATTCTTAACTTTCATTCAAAAATCGTCAACATCAAGAGTATTAAACTTGATGGGAGATCCTTTTAAAATTATATAAGCATTGGGTTTGTCAACAACTCCTCAGAAAAGGAACAGCTGGAAAGCGTCAGCGCAAAAATGGAACCCTAGAAATGCGGTAAAATACTTCTCAACGTTTGTGAAGTTCAATAGACTGGGTATCTAAAATGTTCCCGAAACAGACCTTCAGAAAGCAGTCATTATACTTCTGGTTTCTATCTTTAAAACTAGAAAAGACAATTTCGCAAACATTATCTTTCAATTATCCACCATGTGGGCACCTGCAATAAGTCTAAGTTACTGAGGGAAATAGAAAATCGACTTGATGGTCAAAATGTATAGCATTTCTAATAATTCTGACATAACTGGGCCTTTTTCAACCAAACTCGCATCAAATTAGGTTAAACTGACTGAGGTGTGATTAATGATTCAGAACGTCATGCAAGAATTAGACAGGTTTGTACATTTGGGTTTGCGATAGATGTTTACGGTAACTGCATTGTTGCACAATGGGGTGTCACCTGTTGAGTAACGACCACCCTGGTGATAGCTTGGCTACGAATTTTCACCTTGTTGAAGACAGTTACGAAGACTCCGTGAGTTGGGTGATAAGATTCATAGACGTGATTGGTGACACGTTTTGGCCAGTTGCTGTTGACCAATACTGCTGAAAAAGCCTATCTCAGTCACCTGCCTTGTCACTTCAATGGAAGATATCGGAACCTGTTTAATAAACGGTGTTTTATAGCCTAATTAGCTTCTTCTCTAGAAAAATTAAAAGCGGTCCACGACAAATTGGTGAGCGTCAGCAGAAAATGCAGAAGTTAAACGGCAGCGGACTCAAGTTATCGTGCGGTGTTATGCAACATTATTAGTATGTCTAACCATAGTCCCAAATGCTTAAAATTTTGTAAGCTATGACATTGTTTTGACGGTAAACACAGGTTTTAATGCAATTAGTAGTTTTTTGGCTATGGTTGAGCTGTCATTCAAAATTGTGCATCCCTGAAACAAACCATTTTCCACGATCATTCTAGAAAAGAATGTCCACTCCGGCCATGTATCACACCTGAAGCAGATTGTTAAGAGTGTTCTGCGTATGCTACGGGAAAGGTCGTATGTTTTCATTGATGATCCAACGTTACTCAACAGGATACTGAAACAGGAATACATTTGCGAAGTACATAATGGTTCGTTATTATGTACTCATATCAAGGAAGCCCGTAGAACACACTGTAAAAATCTTTTGGTGAAAGGAAATATACCTGCATGTTGAGTAAGATACAGAATGCCCGACTTCTCTGGCAAAACCTTGGTCGTTTACTTACTGACCATATAACCAGTTACCGAACTACACAGCATTGTAAATGAAAAACGTGCCTGATAAGCAAGAAAGTGCTTTAGGTTTGTGCAGGAACGAAGGTTAAAATACCTTTACTCAGCTTAAAACATGCAGGTGACTCACCAGTCCTGGTCACTGAACCAAAAGAACAGTATGCCACAGGTGATTAATTTCGTGGGAACGTGTACAAAGCCATTCATTTAAGGTCCGGTTTGGTTAAATCCACACTAAATTAACATACAACTACCAATCGTTGGAACGTCTGAGTAATGTAATTCGACATAACCCTGTAAGTTGTGAGATGAATATTCCAAACGTTAACTGGCTGAGCCACAGCGTACACGATGGATCTCGGAAAAACATTTCTTTTAATGGTTATGGTTCAAACAAGTGAAAACAGTGATCCCTGCCAATGTCATCGTTGGACATTGTCAGATTAAACTAAGAGAACCAGAGACGCTGGTAATGAACAAAAGAAGTGTGATCTATAAGAAGTTCGCAGCTACTGTGACTGAATCAAAGGAGCTTCAACCACAAAATATAGATGGGTTAACATTGCTTTCTCGAAGGATGAATTAACTGACCGTCATCTGTTAAACTACATCATGAAACTGCACTTTTACTCTAGCTGGTTTTTGTAGAGTCTGGGGCAGATACTAACATAGGTGTGATTCCAGGTAGCTGCACTGCAACACATACTGAATTAGTCAACTTTGACAAGTCTGTTGTTTGTTTTCGCTTTGTTTGTCTGGAGCGATTACAGATATTATCATTGTTTACTTTGACAGTCATTTATCATTGTGTATTGTTTATATGTTTGTCACAGTAGGCTGCAAACCAAGTTTGCTCGAGCACCTACTGCCCTCTAGATAGCATTCAATAGATATACATTTTTATTCAATAGAAACTTGGAACTATTTTCTGGGGTTTCACTGTGAATGACGTTCATTCTTACGACTGATATTAATTGATATTTTTTTACTTACTCTGTCAAATTAACAGGGGATGCTTTTCATCAGATGATGTTATCTCTTTCAGCAGGAAACCCTATCCAAGTAAATACTTTCCAAATCTCGGAAGGCGTTCTGAATTGAATACAAATGTATTATATCGATCTGCGTGTGTTTTGTCCACATCAGAAAGTTTCAAACACACATCGCCTAGAGCGAACAAGATATATTGGGCGTTGTATCATAAACTCACAATTTGCATACTTTGAAGGTTATCAAATTCTATTTTTGGATTTGTATAAATTCAACCCACAAGTGTCATCCAAATTAAAGCCACGCTGATTAAAGTCGTTTGAACGAATAATCTGAAATAGCAAATATGAATTTTACTGTATTCTTGAGCAGTCGTTTATTTTTTACAGTCACATCTTATAGTTTTTGCTATTATCTGCCACCGTTGGTCTAATTCGATGATCTTGGTCGCTTATCCAGAGATCACCTTAAGGTAGATATTATATAAAATATGTGGCTTACAAACACAACCTCAACATTTGCAGTTGGCAAACCAATGTAATTTCAGGCCAGTTATTACATTTCTGCGAACATTGAATTGCATCTGATGATAAACAATTTCGGTCAGGTTAAAAGGCGCTAGTTGTTATCAGCTTAAATAATGGGATCTAGCCAAACGAGCCTTGTTTTCCCACAGGGTCAGTCGTGTAAATAAATCATCTCACCACAAACTGATATATCTGTCCTGGTCTTGATGTACAAGTGATTTGAGACGTTTGTCAGGCAGATTACAAGGTGCGCAATCAAAAGCTGACTGACTGCGACAGTTCAAAGCCCCACTGCAATTTTTAGCTAAGTCAACTCTAGTCTTACGGATGCACTTTCTGTAGAGCTCTTTGGACCCATCTCTGACACCAGGATATCACTAAACGAATCTGCTTCAAATAACAGATAGTATCACTTACATTCTAAGAAACGATTTTTGTCGGTAATCTGTCTAACTTACTACCGCTGTATTTCCTATGATTTTAGATGAACTTGAAGGGCGGCCGAATAGTCCAATAAAGTAAGTCACCTAAAATGTCCTTATATATGGCATTACAAGCCATACAACAACTAAGAACGTGGAAAAAAGTTTCGGCAATGGTTTCCATCAAGTCAAATCAACTTTGTGCTTTATCAAATTTGGTTTGACAGTTCTTTTATCCTCTTAAGCATTCTATCATGAGAAATCGATTTCTGAAATTTCCGGCTACAGCGGATGAGACGTCCTGGTCATAGTTCCATCTACCCATCAACAACGTGTATTTGACATGAACCCCACAGGGGAAATCTAACTCGAGATTCTGACAACAAATACGTCTGTCACTAATGTTGTCCAAACGTCATGCCACGTTTGACCGGCAAACAATATACTGATTTCTGAAGCTAGTCGAAAAACCTATTTTTAACTCGCTTGCAGATAGCGCTCGAATTGCGGTCCGAGAGAAGTAAGAGATGTGTGTTGAACTAGTATATGACGATCAGACAACATCCAGTCGTTGTGAGGCTTACTCGTCAATAACTGGCCTTTTACATACATAAAGTACGGCTCGCGGATGTGCAGTAATAGCCCCATTCAACTGAATCCACATTCGCACATCAACATAGGAAGATGTGCTGTTCATCCTGCCTGGCTAAGTATCCTCTGGCAAGTGAGATCATCGTTTCTCAATAAACTATGAAGTTTTGCTTTCGTTCACTCGAGAAAGTTGATAGCTAACGACCATTAACGGAATATTTATTTTACTTTGAGTAAGCTCGACTAATTTGAGACAGCGCAATTCCTCGCGTTACTTCTTTCGAAGAAGGGACTTGTAATGAATTTTTTCTCACTTCGGATTATAGCGAATCTAAATTACCTGGCCATTTTCCTTTCTGCACTTGTTTCCGTTAAATTCCAATTAAACTTCGTTCGTATGTCTCGTCGTCTGGAAAACTGCCGTACTCTGAGTTGATAGAAAAAACTACAGTATCCTATTGAACGATGAGTGACACAACCATAGTTTGATTTTTAGTTCTCCGTAATACACACGAATGGTAAACTGGTTTCCAGATCAAAACGGTTGTCCTGAAATCAGTTATCTGTTAACGGATCGCGATCAGAGGTTGTTGAAAAGTGGGCATTGTTTCCGTTTCGTGAAAAGGGAGTAACGGAGTAAAACGATACATTTAGCATATCAGCTGAACAAAAGAAGGCGAAATCGCGATGGTCAACATATTGAAATTGATTAATCTGCTTTGAATAGCTAACGCAAATTGTTTGTGTTTGACGTGACTTGACTTCTATTTACATAAAATGTGTATGAGTTTCATAGTAATCGACGTTTTACTTTATTTGCTAAAACCTGAACAGCCTCATTCGTTAATGCGAAAACATTGAGCTTATTTATGAAACCATCAATACATACGACATCACAAAAGTCAGTATTTCAATCAGTCATCAGGTAACATGAAAATTGAATTAGTTTAGTTTTCCCTTATCATAAGGTGCATTGTTTAATCCAAAATTACTTTCATTTTTGGAAAAAGATAGGTATTCTATTCTGGTGTTTTCCAGATCTTACATTTCCCATAGCTGTTTCTACAATATTGCATTCCTTTTTATTAATCTGGAACTCTACAAAGCAAATATATGACACAATACATCATTCCGTTGCTATTTGACACTGCGCTTCACACCATGGCTGACTGAGATAAAGCTTGTTCAATGGCCTCTCCCACGTTGCCTCAGGATAGCTTGCATTATGCTGTGACCAGGGCATTCTTCGTTTTATTGGTCGGTGGCACACAAAATCTTGGCAGATGCAAAAACATCTACAGGCTGAAGTAGGAAATAATTGATGAAGATTTGCATGATTTACTAACTAGAGTAAAATCACGGATATCACCCAATTTTTTATAGCGAGCATTATATGATAGAAGATTTTTATAAACCTGATTCTTTCGTGATGTCGGATATCATTTGTGAAAGCGAATTAAACATGGAGGTTTTCCATCATGTGTTTCAAAATTTCCTTTCAAGATTTTCATTTGTAGTCATACCAGGGTATTTCGAAACCGTCTGAACACAGTCTGCACAAGCTGGCCGATACTCGCATCTTACAGTACATCCAATCTGTTGGTCACTATGGTGGTAAGATCTTAAATGTGCTTTGATATCAGCTGTAGAATATTTAGAGAACGACAACCAGAAAAAGGGGAAGTTTCACAACTAGCGCGCGGGACAGCGAGAGAGGAGCATTGCGGAACCAAGTATCCAATAAGCCCTGGTCTTGTGTTACTTAATTGAGCGGTTGATTTACGCATACTTCTTATTAACTCTTTCTATATAATCTGAGTAGAATAAACGAAAATTTTGACATTGAACCCTGCCCAAACTGACGGTTTTCCGAACTCTCGGGGAATAGCTGAATCCAACTTAATTATACCTACATCTTTTTGCATGCCAACGGCAGAGTGAGAAGGAAGACAGAATCTTGTATTGCGATGAAGTCTATAAATTATGAACAGTAGGATAAACATATTAGGATTTGGCAGAAGTTTGAACAACTTGTACATAAAGCGTACAACTGAAAACTTTGACTCTGATGAAGTTTTGGATACTCTTCCTTCATTTAAACGATCAATATTTCCATCCGCGTCCACCAGACTCAATACTGGGTCAAAGCTTGGATTGTCCACTGGGGCCTGTTGGCATTTCACGTATAGTATTAAAGACCATATTGTGTGCACGCTGTTTTTTAACTGCAATTACGAACTAGTGATATTGGCATTACAGTCTGTAACTACTTACATCGTCAATCTGAAACGGACCAGTGTATTCACAACTGTGCGGTCACTAATGCTGAATCAAAGTATGAGTTATTTTCAAAAATGGATGCCGCCAGTCAAGAGCTCCGCTTTAAAGGCTATTGATTATGTTCGATTATACGTCTATTGGAAAGTATGAGTGTGTACGTTACTTCTATGTGTCTATAGTTAAAAGATGGAGAACGAGCATGTTTTCCGTTTCCCCTCAAGCCGAATTACAATAGAGTGTGCATAACCATAGTCATCACACCAGGGTTGGGAAGCATGCAACAAACTTTGCATCCAATATTATGTTGTGGTTACGGATGTAGTTACTGTGGTTCCGCGTCACGTTTTCAGTCACAACTGACCGTAACAACTTCAGTAGTTAGGCAACTCTTTTATACCTGCAAATGAGTGGCTCATAAAAGTGTTACGATGGTCTGGGAAGTGACTTTTCACTGCTTCAGTGAGAACTGTGTACAGTGACTTACACACGATAATCGCATGCACTCGCCGATCAAAATCAACCAGATGGGGAATGAATGAACTCGAGATTTTCGCCCATTTCCGACTGCTAACCACGCGCTGTGATGGCTTCTTGTTCTGTCATATAGGCATCTTGTTGTACGATCTGTTTATTTCAATGCAAACACTTGGTAAGTTCAAAATAAGACATCAGTGTTAGATGTGTCTCAGGAGTGAGGACCGGGTTTTCTCTATAGCGTGGTACCTTTATTGAGACAAACGAAAAGCATGGGACATAAACTCAGATTTCTACGAATTTCTTTGCTGAAATTTGTGGGATCTGTTTAAATTGCTTATCTTCCGCGTTAAAACAATTGTGAAAATAGAACGGTATTTTCTACATGCAGTTACTTTTCCAAAACGATGAAAATATTGTCCCCAATATTGACCACCACAAAATATTAGGAAATCTTTAGTGTTTTCTGCTGCCACGTTACTTTTCGCGTATGTAAAATAATCTTATTGAAAAACAACGAGGTAGCTACGTGAAGAAATAATTTATTGAATATACGAGGTTAACCCTATGTTATCTTATCACACAATCGACACATTTCATATTAATCCCAGTCGTTCCGTTTCCTAATTCCAGATGTGAAGAAGTTCACTTGGGTAAAACCTAAACACCATGCTTAAACACATGGAAGAACGCGTGTTAACGTGCGTTTTAGACTCACAGCAGATTCATTCGGGCAAGTGCACAGAAAAAGTTAAGTCCAGGGTCATCAAACGTTAACCAAAATAGTTAACAAGTGATCATGCTATTTCACCGAGGTCATACGCAGTGGTACTACACAAAAGTAACCCGATGGTCGTATACACTTGGAATTTATTTGTGACGCATAATGCACACATCCATTGTGAGCCAAATGGCAAGTGATTGATTTACCCCTGAATTGAGCAATCGACACTGACAGATTGAGTATTCGCACACTATTTTGTGCGCATACTTGTTCTGTTGTTAAATCAAAACACGGTTGCACCAAATGCCTCCGACCTTTAATGGTATAGCAAGGTTTTAGGTAGCATTTTATCAAAGTTCCACTGTGTCAAACCTGTTCAACTAGACCGCTTATAGCCAAGCAAATATATAATAGGATATTCACTACGACAAAAATCTGTCGCACAGTTTCGGAAACCCTGTCATAGTAGGACTCAGACAAATTAACTTAATGAACACAGAAGAAGACGAAAGATACTCTTATAACAAAATTACACTTCCGGTTTGGGTTTCTTTATCAAATTACAGTCTCATTATGAAATAAGCTAGTATATTTGACAACCATTGTATAGAGGATCTACATGAGGGAAAAACCTTAGTTCCCGTATACTATGAAATATGGCTGATTTTCTGTTTAGGAAGCATCACTCCTGTTTAATACTAACAGAAGTTTTCCTCAAAACAAGGAAATCGGAATAGTTTATACAAAAGTAAAATTGTGCTGCATGAGTTAAACATAATAATGAGCTGACAGTATTATTGGTTTAAACAAAGCGAATAGTGGACTTTCTTGAGTGCGAATAACCAAAAATAAAAATACTGGAAGCAAAAACTACCTTGTTGAAGACACTGAGGAGAGTATGCTCATGATATGTACAAAACATTATCTTCAAGAAGAGGATCCGTAAATATTTTTTGTGATTTGTCCACAAGTTTCTTTTTACAAATTTCTGAGGCGAAGCCGACGAAAGTTTACGTCCCTTGGAAGTTCACGGTTATGTTTTGATATATATTTACATGAAGTTTAATTGAAATGACTTCTGACCTCATGCAATCAGAAGGCTTGATGTTTTGCACCAGTGTTATTCATGGTTATGGTTGGGGTCAGTGTTACATACTCTGTGTATCATACAGCTTCAGAAATGTGTTTATCTCCAGTATTTGTTAGTTGAGTTGCGTAAATGAGGTCAACACATTGTGAATAGTGGCCAGTTCTTCCGCTGTCACGCGCCTCGATTTCTACAAACTACTGCCCCTACCCGTTTCACTGAATATAACACATTTTTCAAACTCTAAACATTGCAGACAGGTTTAAAAGTGAACCCATCTAAAGCACGCAACCTTTTTTGCCTGCTTGTACGACTTACGGTCGTGTCAGAGTCTTTCTTGCTGATGAATGTTCGTTTTTCTTTCCTGTAGGACTTTCGCCAAAATCGTTCGTCCACAGTATTTTTTTGCACTGATGTGTGCAAATTGCCAATAATGATAGAAGACAAGCGTCGCGAGATGTTAACATTTCGTTTAGACTCTTCCGTCACGAACGCAAAACATTAGAATATATACGACATGCGAATAGCAACAATAGAAATAATCAACGATTGGGTTTACATGAAACAAGAACTGTTATCAGTTCCAGAGCGGACAAACTGCATGAGTCAACTGTTTATACGCACGCAGGACCGGTCGGCGAGTATTAATTAGTATTGCCTAGGAGAAGACAAACAATTTTGGGTTCCGATTACGCAACAACATGTGGAATGAGTTGATGGGGTCAGCAACGTGACCTGTTTCCATGATATGTTTTGCAATGGATGAGGTGGGATTTCGTCTCACCCGCCTTGTTGCCACTGCCTTTTGCGTGACGGCGCGTACCAACCACATAGGCCTAAGTTCAGCCATTCTCTCTCGTAGGCACCATTCTGTTCTGCCAATATAGGTGTCACCGCAACTGCCCGTGGACTGATAGACTACATTTAAGACAGAAAATGTCGGTAGGTCAGGATTACGAATGAGCTGAGACAGAATCCTAGTAGTGAGTTGCAACCGAAATTCAGCCGACGGGTATGTACGAGTTAGGGCCGACTGTAATTTTTTACTTACGTCAGATGTGATATGATTGGCTTTGAAAGGTGGGTTGAAAAACCTGTTTCTTGAAGGCCGTACTCACGGCAGTGTTGGTCAGTCCATTCTGACTCTGAACATCGATGAACTTCTGGGGAAGTCCGTTTGCCAGCTGCACCTTCTTCAACCTTTCCTCCTATCTATGCAATCAGTCATCGGTGCATATCTCCCGGGCGGTATGAAACAAGGTTCGCGCCATACCTCGTTTATAAGTGAATGGTGTATGAGAAGATAATTGCTAATACTGACCGTTCCAAGTACCCTTGCGATGTACTGGACGCTGTAATGAGCCATCCTGCCGTCTCGTGAGTGAAATGTCCAAAAATGTGTAAATTGTTGTTTGTTTCCTTTCCATGAGAAACGGAAAGATTGAAATGGACAGAATTAAAAAGGTTTAGAAGCGAAACACACTGTTAGTGGTAAAATCAAAATATCATCTACATATAACTGACAGAAGTTGGCACTGTCTATAGAAACAGATAATGTAAGCTCATTCATTCCTAAAAGGTTGTTTACAAGCGTTTGACTCGATGGGATACCCATTGCTACATAATCAACTTGTTCAAAAATTGATCCTCAAAACCAAAACCTATATTCACTGTACACAATAATATAAGTTCTTTGGGATAATCAACTGGGGAACGAAAGGGAAAACTTTGTTAGGGAATAAAATCAGACAAAAAGTCAACTCTTTCTGGAAGGGGAACGTTTGTAAATAAGGATTCAACATCAGTAGATTAAATGTTTTGTGAACTCACCGATACTTTCCGTGAAGTTTCTATCATTTCGAAGGAATCTTCTACACAGTGGGGAGAAAACTTTTACGAATAGGATGGAGAATGTCTACAAGGCATCTGGCAAACTTGTGGTACAGTGAGTTGTCCATGCACAGGACTGGCCTTAACCGGACACCACATTTGTGTGTTTTTAGAGCACCTCTTAACTGTGATATGCGGGTTCCGGTTGGCTTCATCTACCTCTATTGCAATTCCGTAATATACCCATGTAGTAATAAGAATGGGAGCTTTCTCGTAATCTGTTTCTCTATGAAAATGTTGTTGTCAGTCGTACTGTGCGTGTAAAATTCTCGTATGTCCCATAGGATACGTTTCATTTTGGACTCCTAATCAGTGTCGCATTATGCAAATTACACCACTTATATCTACAGAAATTTTATTATTACACTCATTCTCATAATCTCTTTCCCAATGAGTGAAGAGTGATTGATCACCTAAACTCTTAACTGAAAGTCAATAATATGGGCTTTCAAACTATACTTTGTTGTGTTCCGACACAAATTTGCAGGTGCAAAGGTGACTAAATGTAATCCGTCATGGCAAACGTGCATACATTTAGACGGGACTGTTACCAATAATACATACAAAAGCTAAGATCGTGAGATATTCAGAGTCAATTAAATGTAAGATTAGGAGAATAAGGAAGGCATACAATTCTGACACTCACTAGCTGAGTGTATGTGACATTGCAGCAGTACAGCCAATCAACAAACGAAAATCACGTGCAAGTAAAATCGGACAAGATGGTCTTGTATCAACAGTCAAACGTACAATATTTGACAGTTAAGTAAACAAATCCGTACGTTCCGTATTAGTCGACCAGTAAATGATGAACGACCGCTAAATTCGATTTACTCTGCGGATACTCACATATCAACTGATATTTATACTGTTGACTATCCAACTCATGCCAGGATGCAATCCATCACTCGAACCGACAGCCGCCGTTGTATCGTAGTAAAATAGTTGTCCGATGAATGTACCGTTTACACATACATTAGTTTGTCAGAATCCACTGCGTTGTACAAACCGACTTTTTGCCACTTAGAAGGAGAAAAGAGGAGGGAGAATGGATAAAGTAAAAAGACCATGTAGTTGTTTGTGTTGTACAGAATTCCCGAATTTCTTATGGAATTTCGTTTCGGTTATGTGCACCAAAAAATCTAAGAAACCAGTTAAAATGTCTGACTCTGCGAACGATATAGTTCACTGGTGGACTAATGTTGGAAGTATCTTCGTTCTGGTAATACGGTTTGGCTATTATTCTTTCAGTTCAAGCGCCGACACATGAAGCTGTATGAACTGTCTGTGGGTCATCAACATTTGACGTCGAAGTTTGAGTCTGGGTGCGAATTGTATCACATACAAGATGGAATCACTTGTCTGGGGAAGTTTATCTGAAAGACTGGAGCCGATTAGGCAGTTTGTGTGTATGTCTTATCTGAACGCCGCTACACATTCTTCAGGGTACACCCGGTGGTTCACAAACTCACGTCGGAAAACGATCGTAGTGCACGTATGCGTCTGATGAACAGTAATATTGATCAGAAATAATGACATCCAGCCAAGACAATGATATATGTTCCTAAGCAACGAGCCACTTAGAACGCATGACACGGCAGTTATGCATAGGCATTCGGGCGCATCACATAGTATGATTAATTCGTATCCTGGCAAAATCTTGTTCGTCCCTGATCACTGTGCAATTATTGCAGTCTAGCTATTCAGTTAAACTCACAGACTAATTCCTTCCCACCTATCGCCTCCGTGGTTTACAATCAACACAGGTTAAATGTTAGGTGTTGATAGTCATGGAAACCATCACCATCCGCTACCCTCTCCCTCGTTGTGTATTCAAAAGCTTTTTGTCAAGCAATGAATCTCTCATGGTCTTATGTCGATATCCGGACTGAACCGATTACATAATCACGATCACTATCCTCGTAGTAGTCCTAATTTTGTAGAATCGATGGTTAGCTACAACATAACTAGACCGCGGAAAATAACATACCAGCCTAGCACTACGGCAAATCATTCTGTGCATTACTGTATCTTTTTTCCAAATGAGTGATCCATATAACTGTGTTGTATTTAAGCTGTTGGTAAATTGTCGCAAACGAACTTGTTCCCCACAAGTTCTTATTAACGATACCTGCACAAAAATGCTAAGGAAAGACTAGTAAACTGTAGTAATTGGTTGAAAAAATGATCGGATAATACTAGAGAACGATGCAAATGTCACCATTGTCCTGACAGTCTTACCAACGTACGGAAATAATTGTGTACCTTGGTTTCATACTACCTAAACAATCAAGCACATTCCAATGTATTGGTTATACAGCCGACTGCTTTCCCGTTCTTGTCAACCCGTAACAAGTGTAGACAAGTTGTCTAACAGTCATTAAAACTAAAGACGAATCCAAACAACTTTCCATCTTTCAATCCTTTTCAATAGTGAGCATTAAAAATTTCAACCTCAAAAAGTTCAAATTCTTCATTCTGTAAAATAAAAGCGGAATGTGTGTATTTAAACATCTAATATTTTTTATACGGATAGTAAATCCTCAACAAGTCAGTACTTTTAAACGTTAAGATTTACAGATTCCGTGTGTGTTTCAAACTATCTCCTCACAAGTACTTATACCACAAGTTGATTTCAGAAGCTAAAAATTGACCTCCGACCAGGAAGTGGAAGTCCGGTTCAGGGTACATACTCCCCGCGATGAACTAGTCAAAAAGCGTAATGTTTAGTAAGGGCAACCAGCGAGTTAGATATTTTCGATTCGAAACTCGATAAGCAATCAGACGTTTTGAAAAGACGATTTTTAAACTGTGTCCTGTTACAAGTTCAACTAATATCCAACATATCTTTTAATGTTGTTATTGAAAGCTTTGATGAAGCTCAAATCCAACCTTTGAAATAAAACCTGATGCCTTCGATCATTCAAAACTTCATGCGAGAAAATCACCTGATTTATCCAACACATGTTTCATCATGTTGTCGTTCCGTCGAACCGCAGTGTCATGAGCGTCCTCACGATTAACAGTTCTGTAAGACATTACAGTCGAACTATATGAGTTCCCTAGTTGTGGATGCAACCTGAGTTACTCCAATGAGACTGGGACTATTTCTCACGTATGTTATCAATACGCCCAACCTGGATAAAAGTACCTGACGATACTACCATTCGATAATCGTTGATAAGTTGGTTTTTCGCGATACAAATCTAACTGTTGATAACGCTGTCATTGCTGTTAATAATCTCCTGACCTTAATGAAGTAAAGCTTTGAACGTTTTAACTAATATTTTAGTAGCAAGTGAATTCTGGCGTCCAAGATGAGTGAAGTTAGACAGATTTGCATTCATTTTATCCATTTTCTAAAAAATACACTAATCCGCAAACAATTTCACTTTTTCCAAAAGTTTCATTTCACCGTGTGCTCAGTCAGCCGTAACTGACTACAGTTTGTACTGAATAAACTCTGATATACACACACGCAAAATTGTGACAGATATGTCGACGGTGGAGTTGTGAATCACTTTAAATACTTGAACAGAATTCAGATGTAAAACTAAATTTTGTGCACTATAACCGAAAACCCATTGTCACAAATGCTTTGATCTCTGACCCAAAAAGATGATTCACCTTCGCACTAGTCGCATTGTTTTCCACACTCCTCCACACTTCTGTTTCAAACGTGTTTTGGGCAAACAAAAATAACATTTTATCGTGTTAATCAAGTTGCAGTATGTCAAACATTGCCGGTGAGTTGCTCCTGATGACAGACAATGTTCCAAAACATTGTTCCATCAAAGTGAGTTGAGTACAATGAGGATATCAACAACAAGTTCCTCTTTTCCTAATCTAACACAGGATTGCAAGCCATAACGCTACTAGACAGATAATATATCTAGTCAAATATCAGTAGTTTTTTTGCGTTCCAGCATTCAGCAAGTAGACATTTAAAGTGAAAACAAATTGAAACGGGTAGCGACTACGAAATGTGAATTGTAAAGCCAACTGCAATTAAGTGATCAACCGTAAATACGCAGTTATATACTCGAGGTAAGTTGGTAATACTGTGTGGGGTTCCCTGAAAACTCGAATAACTACAGATTATTCATTCAAATTTTGTTAATTGGGCGTAAAACCCAAATTTCGTTTTGTTAGTTATCTATGGATAACCTTCAGTACGTAAGATACTAAAGGTTTATCTTATTCAAGAAAGTAATTGTGTTTCGCAGCAACCTTGCTGAAGGAATAGGACGTTTGGCTGACTTCTTCTAAAATGAGCACTAAACCCAATTTTCTTTAATGTTTAAACGAACGATTGTCTGTATTTCTGCGAATATTTAAATGTGAACCGATATTCGGGTGAATGTGGACAAAACTGTAGACCACTCCACCTGTGACCTCACAATAGTCATAACACCGTCGTTTTCAAGCCAGTCATTGATGGACAACGTATAGCCTGGTAAACTGTCATGTTGAGTTCAGTTGGTGATTCTGCGGTTTATATTCCACATGTCGAAACATCATTTTCTTCAAATGGCACTGTTTTCTCAGGTTTCCAGTTTTCTCTAGCTACAGTCACAAAGAGGCCGTAACCTCCCCAATTTTTGCCATTCTATACACTCAAAAATTAGAATTGATGACTCAAATCGACAACCTCTGAACCACTTGAAGTAAGCTATTGAGCAGTAATGAAATAAACATGAGAATGTGCTACAATGACGGACACGTCATTAGTGAAGAGAGGCATTTCATCAACATTGCAGTTTGTACTGTCTACAGTGTCAACGGTCGAGAATTGTAAGCGGCACAACCAAGAGTGATCGCTCTGCACTGGTTTGCAAGTTATTGTTTTAACCGTGGCAGCCATAACATAGCAGGCAGACGTACTTCAAAAATTGCGGTTCTACTTACAAAAGTAACCTATGGAAGAAATAATTTAACGGGGAGGCTTCACGAAAAATCAGTCAAGTAAATGGGCTCTTTTAGAATTTCTTTCATGCCACTGTGTTATCAAAGACTTGAGGGTTGAGAAATGTAAACTCGAATGTTACCGGTTAGCGTCGCCATCCGACTGTTCCCGTCTGATGAGTCCAAACAAAGACGAAAGCGATAATGGAATTTTGGGTTTGATAGAAACGGTTCAAGAAACACCTACATCAGGTAACCATAACCATATACTGATATTGTTTTTAATTTTTTTAATGCAACTGATATATTTATCACATTCAATTTTCCGCTGTAGTTGTGATTTGTGGCATACTGACATTAATGCAGGAAATACTGAACTAAATACTTGTTTGTAAGAACATTCTCGAAGAAACACCAAGAGTAGGTGAGACCAAGAAGGTTGAAGTCATAATTTATCAACCGTCGTTAGAACAGAATAATTATCTAGTCAACATTGCTTAATCATCAAAATAATAATAGATGCCTTGTGACTGTGTCAATTTTCTGTCTGAATTAAAAAAATTAATTTAGTGCCCTCAATTCGGTCGGTGATTATCCGTATTCCACTTCTTTAGATATTCACATAATCATCGAGCCATTTTAAATGTTCTAATCAAATGGAAGGCCTCTCGGCAGTGTTTTGACATGACCCGAAGAGTTCAAAAGGCCTCAGGTGGTTATCTTCAACCAACTAAATTTAATTGTATGTCAATCATATTGAACATGTGGCAGTGGGTTTTCTAACGAGCAAAACTTGACTGCACGTAACTTCAACAACAGAGCAGTCATAAATCAAACGATAGTTTTTAAACACATCTGACCTTTAGTTTACAAATCAGAGACGTACATCAAGTGCAAAGGAGATTCATGTGATAATCCTAGACGTTCTGGCAGAGTGGAATTTTGTCCTGATAGCAATAGTTGCAGGATACAAGAAGACCGGGTCGTTTTAGTTAAATGTGGCTCGTTCCAAACACTGTTTTCAGTTATGTGAGGAAGGTTTTCACTTGCAACAGCTTTAAGTGAACATTTGTAAAATAGAATGAGACTGTTCTAACATCCTGAGATTAATCACCAACAGCACCAGGTAACAGATAGTTTGTCTTCCAAATTTGCTGTTTAAATAAGAAGTTTAACTTTCAGAGCCTAATGGAAATTATTAACCAGTTGATGTTTTACCAGTAGAATAACATAAACTAGGGGGATAAGGTAATTTTACAAAATATCTCAGTTCTAGGGAAATATCAGCAGAGCTAGTTGATTGCAAATGTTACGTAATTTTGCTGCTGATAACGAAGTGCGTTCGCACTGTTTTTCTTGGTGTGGTTGGAACTATTCTGTTATTCAACCATCTTTGAACTTCGCTATTAATCGGGTACACCAACTCAGAACCGAGTAGATCATACCTCATGCGAAGAAAAAAACATAGAACTCAAATTAGAAAGTGCTGCTAACAGTGGTTTGTGTGTGCTGACAACCCTTCCAAAGATTATAAAATACTTCGTCTATGGTTACTTCATTAGAACGTCCTTGGATTCATGTGCCATTTCCAAAAAAATGTTTTCAAAAAAGAACTTGTTCGTTCACAATTTTGTAGTGGAAGTCAGAGTCTATTATCACCTTAGGAAATATATAAGTTTACGAAGTTGCAAGGTGCGGTCATCAAAGATCCAACGTCAGATGCATCCAACTAGGAGTACAGTACAGCACGGTTTGATTTCTAACTCTTCACTGAACTATGTGTTTTCTTAAAGTAGAAAGACCACCAGGCAATTGTATACGACTCTAATCACTAAGTACTGCATAAAAGTCATGCAAAAGCAGAAGTAGATGGCGAATTAAAGACATGATCGCCCGAAGAACTGATCACGGTTTATTACTCTTCAGAAAACTTGGATCTGCTGAGAGATATTATTAATGACCGCTTCCGGGCGGACACTAGTTTCACGGGAGTTTACAACTACTGCTGATTCTGGCCAGAATAAATGGGAGTTGTGTTCGGATCACTCCAACTGAAACTAGTAGTCGGACGGCAGAAGGATGGCTGGGGGATCGAACCACGGAACCGCCGCACTCAGCGCATCGATGTTACCGCCCAACTATCCATCCACGACCTGCCGTGTGCACAGTGCCAACCTTAACTGATCCCTTTAAATATAACCCATTGGCCAAACTATCGTACTGTAGGTCTTACTCATATATGCCCGTGTATTGATTACATTAATTACTGGCCGAACGTTTCTTACATTATAACACGTAACTAACTCTACTCCGACACTACGAACTTTCCCTTGAACTGGCTCTTTGTTTGTTTTTTATCACCGCACTGGACTTTTTACGCTACCGTGTTATTGGATGATATTTGCTGACGGTTTAATTCCGTGCACAGAGTTCACTTGGCTGTAAGTTGTATAATTTGTTAACCGTTGCTTATTTATGTACAGAATCAGTTTTATTTGAGTAAACCTTCAATATTCCATCTTGTTCTGCCCTGAATCAAGAGGTTTACAACCGCCCCGATAGACTGCAAATAGCCATGAATCCTGACAGATTTTACAACTACCGATTCTTTCTGTTTGGCTTTTTAGTCAGCACTAACCTTGTGAATAAAATATGCACTGTTCTGCAACTAATAACCGACTGAAAAAGAAGTCAGGCGGTAGTAATTATAACCGTGGAATACTAGAGACAGTGCTGTAAAAAAACACTATGTGGGCTGAAATGAAAGTGACAGAATTTCTCTGAACTAATTGTAGCAAACAGTATTGGAGTGTTTTGATTTCGCAGCTTAAAAATGAGCCACCTGCCTTTCCCAGTTAGTTGTCAATTCCAGAAGACCCATTTGCGGAGTAGCTATATGAATACACATGTTACCATAAGTTACCAAAAACGAGATAGCGAATCACGAAATAAGTAGTTCAGTTAAACTAATAACTCAATTCCGTACAAAAACAATTGAGGCACCAATTTTAATTTTGGCCAATTATTGGTAATTATCCTTTCATTTCACATAACTAGTCAAAGCATACAAAATGAGTCTTTCGATTTCCTCGTAACAATGAGCTTTGTGACACATTTTTGCTTACCACAAGTATAACTCACCCAACTAATATTCTGTTGAATACCACTTACATTTTATCTAAGCTTTCTCACTGGGATACTGTTTGGCTGACGATCACTGGCCAAGACCGCTTGTACCATTTGCGCATAATTATGCTGTAATCGAGAAGAAGGCTGATCCCGGTGTGCTTTATGTTACATCAGAGATTTTCGAATAAGACGTTTTCTCAAGACAGGGTGAATAGTTATACCAGGAGGTGATAAGTGAAATTATCAAGGCAGCAAAAAATGTGCAGTAATTGTAAAAATATGCAGAATATTTTGAAATAACAATGCTCAGATGAAGTAATACTCAGCTCCAACGTTTCTAAGTAGGCGAAATAATGTTATCTCCCACGGAGTTATTCATTTAAATTTCACAGCCAGCAAATTGTACTTCATAAAATGTGAATATATTATTCCCAGTGAAGCCTTCAATGGGATTATCCATGTAAATTTTTCAAGGAACACCGGCATGTTTTCATACGTAAACTAAATTTCATCTATCGCTCATCTGATGACAGATGAAACAAAATTGGTCGCAAAGTTCTTATGCGATGAGCTGGCAGTAATTTACCACACAAATGTTTCACCCTAGTGAACCACTTTTGACTTGGATAGGGTTCACTTTAACGGCGAAACTTTGACAATAACTCAAAAACAGGTACTTTTAAACATTTTTAAGCAAATGTTCTCAAGCTGCTTGTTCATAAAACAGAATGACAGATTACTGCGCGTGATAAAACTTGCTGGGCATGAAGTTGGATTGCCGCACTCAGATTAAATGAATAAAAACGGTAGTTTATATGCGCTTATACCCTCTGGAGTTGTGTACTCAAATTCTGCCGTTGATGGTTAGTGCTACGCGAGGGTGAACACTGTAGGATATTGGCTTTCAGGTTGTGTGGTCTACGAGTAACAACAATGTCATACCACTCATCGTAGCATTAGTTGCCAGGACGAGTTGGGATGTAACAGTAACAGGATACATGCAGAAGTAACAGTGAATGTGTTGACGACCTTTGAATACGTTTGGCTAAACAGCACCAGCAAGCAGTCGAGCATAATTCAGTGCATACGTGATACCACGAGAACACAAACTTAAACACCTGTGATTCTTCCCAGAAAACGTTAAGCAGAAACAAAGGTGTGTGTTACCGTCGGCACATCATAGCGTTAGCGTAATTAGTCAGAACAGGGGAGTATCAATCATAGTAGACGGTTAATTGTTACGACTGACTTACAGATGAATCGTCAACAATCCAAACTGCAAGATATCGTCACCGTGTGCAATAGAGTCCCATAAACTAGATTTTGTTAGCTGAAAAACGGTCGACAGACCAAGATGTTTGTAATAATCGTCATTGCAATTTGTTGTGGCCCTCCTATTTTGCTATATGAAGTGGCCACATTTTCACAGACCCATCATTTACTGAAATATGTGTTTGCGGTTTACATATTCCGTGATATTCAGTGATATCTAAACCCTGTGATCTTCTTTGTGAACAGCAAGAAGTGCTGCTTCGAAAGGATTGCCGATTTCAAAAAAATACAATCTTTTCTTTAGTATGTTTTATTTATACTCGTTGAGTATGTTTATGTCATAGCTGGAATGTTATAAGTACCGTTATATTTAGTTCCTAGTTGCCCCTAGTTTCTCACAGTTGTCCCTGTTGTTTCTTCTCTACACACCTATAACACCGATCCAGAAGGAACTTAATTTAGACGTGTTTGAAAAACGGCTAGACTGATGCACAATAATGGCAGCTTGCGCCGGTTAGCTATCACAGACATAAGAGAATGTGGCTACAGCTTTCAGTTGTAAAATGCTTCTGTCTTACATATACAACGTTTGGAAGTGCTCCTGCCTTCAGTGAACAGATAAATGTGATGGTATTGTTTTTGCTTTCTCCTGACTACTGAAAAATTTCGTGACATTCACTGAACGCAGCCCACATACTGGACCACAGTTCTGTTGGGTAGAGTGTCTTTATATTAAGTTTACCAACTTTTCTTCCGAAGCATACGGTTCGACACTCGTCCAAAGTATGAACAATAAACATGACTGCTAAAAATGAGGTAAAACCTCACATCGCTGGATTCCACGGTCGAAACCACACTCTTAAGGGTCGAAGTAATTATGATTCAGTCATTGGGTGAGTTTTTTTTCAGGTAACCACAAGGAAAACACTTGGTCATTTTGCCTTACATTTTCAGTGATTTGAGCAATGAAGACCTACTAATTTGTTAGAATATACTCGAAACCGATTGAGCATTTATAATTTAAGGACTAACTTTTCTCATGACTCATTTGTTCCGAACTAACTCATAGTCCACCGTTAGATTGTGCTGATATACTTCTAACTGGATTGCATTCTACAAAGGTGGGGTATATACTGAAGATGGACATTAAATGCAACAATGGGAGTCGAACGGTGACGGTCGCCTCCGAAGATGAGCAACGACTAAGCATGGGCGCATTGGTTTTATCAATGAACCCGAACTTTTGGTTAAAGTAACTTAAACTTCACACACGATGGTTGTCAGTGTTCCCATGCACACGAATGTGTCAGCCAGCCACTGTGGAAAAAATGTGCAATGCATGAGTTTCGTTCAGGCACGAGCCTCTTTGTATAGCACTTACTTGTCAAGGTCGGTACATTCACTCCCGCTGAACTTCCATGAAACAATCCTGATAACCACCCTAACAATGATCTCACATTTGGCACGATCGAACCATTACACCTGAATACTCAACCACCTTCGTGATGAGTAGTGTTTCGGTTGCCCGGTCACCTCGATAGGAAATACGGTGACTGTCCTGTTAGCTTCAATTGATGACCTAACGATTGGGATTTCTCATCACGCCGAAGGAACAAATCTGTTCACACGAGAATATGGTTGAACCTTTCTAAATGTTCATTTGGCCAAGCCTAATATGAAGTCATTGAGGAGATGGTAAACGCCATTTTCTCTTCGGGACGTGGTTGGAAATCAAGTGTCGATTCTGTCAAGAATAGTCACAACTGACAGGCTCAGAGAAGAATAATGGCTTATTCATGTTCGTGAGACAGAAATTTAAGCGTATTTTTGAAGAACGGGTCTAACCGTTGTAACGAAATGGCAATTTTCTTCAACAATTAGAATTCAGTAATTTTCATAAAAACCACGGAAAACGTTTCTTCAAACAATTCTGAATTTTATTCGAACTTTTATTTGCATATACTCGCTTCCGCTGAAATTTTGGTTACAGTAGTATCCGTGGCTTTGACTATTAATTCTTCCCGACATATTTGGCGTGGTTTTCTTCTCGAGACCCTCACTGTCATATTCCAACGGATATGTCGGTCCCAAGAATTGCCCCCTTCTATCCCGTTGCTAATAAACGTCATAGATAAGGAGTTAACAATCCTGATATCCAAAGGCAGCGGTCGTAGATAGCCCTTCAACCCTAATATGGTTGTCAGTCATATAAAATAATCAAAATTTTTGTAGACTAATGAAACAGATAATTCCAAGTGAGGTTTGCGTTTGTCCAGTATCAAATGCTTCCTCATAGTTTTAACAAAGTAAAAAACCGTTCCACCAACTGTGATTAGCATCGAATCTATGAACAGTTCCTAAAAGTTTCTTTTTTTTTAAATTTTAGACAAAGATGCAAGTATTTATACAAATAATATTTGTATGCGACAACTCCTGTGTACGTACACAGCTATATCCAACAGAAACAGGTGTTTCGTTTCCAAAGTAATTGCAGTTGTTACAATGATGTATTTGGATGAACTGACAGAAACGTGAGCAATACATGGCAATCATTAAATACAAATTTAATAAATGTGTAATGAACTCAAGTAAGAGATATATCATAATTAATGGCAAAACAATTAATTTCGGGATCTTGGCTTCATCAAATTAAACAGATAGCAAGTCGTGGTGAAGACAAATGTTTGTATGGACCAAACATTGAAACCCATAACGACCTTGCTCATTAGTTCTCTCGGATCCCGCCGAACAGACTAACAGTTTCCTTTACGTATAGTTACTGGCTCACTATCATGGACTCACTTCTCATCTTCAGTAGCCTAAATGAGTCCCAATCTGACGCATATGTTTGTCCAGCATGGGTTTGCATTGACCTTGAACAACACAGTCGAGGGAAGTTCAGGTTGCCTCGGAATAATCTTGACGATACTGATGTGAAATCAAATTCGAAATATTTGGCAGTTAATCACACGCCCTGAGCCAAACAGTTGGGAATTAGACGATTTGGATTGTACCGTTTATAGTTGTTCAAGAATATCGGGCGATACAAACTTCATCAAGGATATATTTTAGCGTTCATGTCCGAAATTTTATCTAGCACTGAATCTAATCAGGATCAGCACTATATTGCAAACTATTGTATTCTCTGTTTATGTGTCAGTTATTGTGTAGATATTCAATCATATGTCATGCGCTAAGAGCCATTATGTTAATATCTCACGAAGTACGGTCTGATCATACAGTGTAGTTTTTAAGTGAGACATAAAGTTATGCAAACAACAATTCTGGAATCCAAACCAGATAAAAGGGCCATTTTGGGGGGAATTTATTTAGATGGTTCAAAGTGCATTCATTCGCCTATTCTTCCAAGAATTCAATTTGACTATACATTATGTGCCCCTCTTTAAACAGACTCAGGTAGCCCGTTTGAATTCCAACAGTTCTTGATGGCTGTTTGCTCTAAGCGACCACATTAATAGAATACACGGAACAAGTAATTGTCTCACAAAATCATAAACTTTCGGCACGGCGAACCTGAGAGTGGTGACATGCACCTGTCAGAATTTGAAAGCTGTTTTACTACGCATTCAATGTGACGTAAGGAAAGAAGTATATCAGCAACTTCGGTAGACATGAACAACATTTTCATCGAAGTGGCAAATGATTGAGTTCATTTCATCTATGATTCCATCAAACGGGATTTTATCCAAATTAGGACAGATGTGTCGAATAGAACGGAAAAAATCATTGAGTAAGTCATCGATGAAAGTGAGCTTGTTGAGACCCAGCTTGTAAAGATACATGAAACATCGCAACTGGACTCACTGGTGAAAGAACAACTGATTGTTTTATTATGTCAGCAGCAGATTAATCAAAACAAAGCAACGTGTCTGCAAATAAAATAACTTGATTTCAGCGTCGGGACAGTTCAATTCAGAAGTTTCCGTTTCTCGCGTAGAAAAGCAAAACGAACAACATACAGTTTAATGCGCATGTAAACAAATGCATATACATATGTGTATAAATGCGCGGTCGAGCATTCATGCACGCACATGTGTCTGATTGTATTTAATCAACCACGGTGCCTACACATTGAAGCGCAGTAAGCTGACCCGTGTTCCACGACAAGTCTGTACCTATATTTTGCAGGAAGCCAAACATTTCCGGACTGCTGTCATTTCTTCTTTTGTGACTCATGAATTATGGGTGGTGCGCATGTGCACTCCCGACGAAAACAAATTTACGGTTTTGAGGATCTTGCCCATCGCTTGCCCATGCACACAGACACATGAGGAGAAAACCGGGCACTAGGACTGACAAGCACAGACTATACAACAAATGGCTTGAATGAATTAAAACAACTCCGTCCGATTGCTTGTCTGTCTGATTGCCTGTTTGCTTGTAAGTAAGAACCACCATCACCATCAATATCTCAGAAAAAGTTGATAACCACAGCAAACAAATGAACGCTTCATTAAGCTGAATGAGCTCCAGTGAACTTAACCACAGTCAGTTATTCGAAACATGCGATGCGTTGAACATAAATATTGCACGGGTATGTCAAATCTCAGTGAGATTTAAAACTAGACTATTGCATCAAAATCATAGTATTACTCATAAGTTGCGGGGGGTTCGGGTAATAGAAACCGAACACCATTTGCAATAGTATACGTTCCAACAGGCCGTTTTCAAAAATGACACGCGACTTTCGATGAAGTTAGATCACAACAGTAGTGCATACATCCTTCCCATGGTGCTAGTTCGAACTCCGGTCGAACTCTTGGGAAACAACTTTGTTGACCATCCTGTCACTGATTTCAAGTTGAGCAAGACCGAATCTTCACATGATTGACGTCAAATAACGATGAAGTTGCCGTATGACTTTAAAAGGATACATGGTACTAGTCTTGTTAGTCTCACCGGATTTCCCCACCTTCAGGACACCCCATCATTTTGGAATCGTGAAACGTCCCAAAATTCATGAATAATAAACTAAGTACTGATAGCTGGACAGGACTTCATCTTAGATGACTTGACTAGCATTCACACACATCTTTCCTGAAGATACACAGCAATCTGTTTCCAATCGAAACCGCGTTTCTGTCCGCAAAAGTAAAACGATATTAACTTTAATGTGGTCAGGATTTTGTCACTATTCGCTGTGCCATAATATCTGTTAACGATAACTGTAAATAAATGGTTGCTTCACATGAATAAGATCTTTCAAATTTGAGTGTTACCTTCTGAGGGCGGAATAAAACATGATCTTAATTGCGTTTCGAGAGTTTGACTTTCCATTCACTGGTATAAATAAAAAAACTTTTTAGCATGTTCCGCTGAAAACATTCCACTTTACCTGAATTGCCTTCTTCATTTGCTTTTTCGACTAGTAAGCTCACGCTCTCTGGGTAACGAACGTCGTCCAAACCCGTCTGATTCTGGAACAGCAGACTCACCATGTGCACTTGTCACGGAACAAGTGATCTATTCGTTGTACTTTTATGCACGCATACTCACTTTTCGGCATTGTACGACCAGGTGACTTTTCTGTA